>JAPMLY010003545.1:0-16053 GCA_026401115.1 Tetraselmis chui | reverse complement strand
GTGTGGAGTGTTTGTCATTTGTTGTTACTTTTGGGTTCTTTTGTGCGTTTCGATTTGTGTTTGTAGTTGATTGGATAATGTGATTGGGTCTTTTGGAGCTTTTGGGAGCGGCGGTGACTTAGTTATGCGAGTATGCGGTTTGTGGCTGACCAATGCCATTGTGACCTGTCTGCACAGTAATTAGATGTGTATTATTTTATGTCATTACGGCTAACGGCGTTTGTGCGCGTGGGTTGTTGCGCAGGTGTGGGAGGTTCGCACCGGCAAGCTGAAGGTGGACCTGCCCGGCCACGCGGATGAGGTCTTCAGCGTGGACTGGTCCCCCGACGGTGCCAACGTCGCGTCCGGTGGTAAAGACAAGGTGATCAAGCTGTGGCGGCAGTAGAGCTGGGAAGAAGGGGGGCAGCGGAAAGCAACCATCCACCCTCCCCCTCCGCTGCTGTGTCACACAGTGTTACAGATGTAACGTTCACCATGTTGCATACCTTTACTCATAGTTTGTCCTGCCGCATTTGCAGAGTTTGCATGTGCTGCACAGTACTGACACTCGAGCAGTGCATCTATGCAGCGATAACATATATTGAGACATGTCGCGTGCGCGCACTCCCAACCACGCACACACACACACACATACACACACACACACACACACACACACACACACACACACACACACACAAACGCGCGCACACACACACACACAAACGCGCGCGCGTGAACATTTTCTAAATCCTAAAATCCCCCTCGCACGATCACTCGACCAAAGGAAGAGCCACCCAGCACCTGAGAATCCTGTGCCATGCCCGATTGTTGAAGGTAGTAACTAATCTTTTTCGTTGTTCACTGTTAAACGGACAACGGGATAACATAGCCCACGTCTTTCCCACATCAGCCACGGGGAAGGTTTTCTGAAATCCCGCGGTAAGACATTCCTTTTTTTTATGGTTGCCATTTATATCTGCATTTGCCATTTATAATCTCATCTGTAACACACTTTTCCGGATATTCTTTCTTTCTTCACAACGCATGTTTCGTTATCGTGTCACCGAGCACCATTCCATCAGCCCCCCTTTTTCACTGCCACCCACACACGAGCGGGGCGGTGTGACTCAAACGGAGTCTGAGTACTTGCAGCCTTGAGATTGAGTGTTGGGTGCCCGTGAATGGTCGCGTACGGGTGGCCTTGTAACGACACAAATACCGAATTCCACACTCCTGGTCTCCCGTCCATCTTGGAAAACCGTGCACTACACGCTGAATGGTGAAGTAGTCGGCCAGTTTGCAATGTAATCCATTTCTGAGGGGTTCAATGCAACGCACAGGGCTGCCTCAAAAAAACATACAGCTTTCCCTTAAATTTAACAGCGCTTTCTAAATAAGCCTTTCCTCCATTTGCCACTCCACTCTCTGGCTACCCTCGCTCTTCCGACCTGCCCCCACCTTCGTGCGCAAGGTCGTACCCCCCCCCCCCCCCCCCGACACACGAGCGGGACCTTGGCGCCAAATGAATCCATCCTGCTCATCACATTAAAAAAAGGGGGGAAATAGGAAACGAGGACAGGTCCACCGAAAGCAGCTCAGTTCAGTAGCTCGCTTCAGTCAGAGTAGCTCATCACTTGGTGTTGCCTCCTCGGTTGGAGGCACCGTAGACGGCTCCAGGGATGGCAGAGCTCGCGTGCAGCGCAGCAACGTCCTCCTCTGGCAACCCCGTGCCGGTGACTTCATTGCCAATGCTGACCCAATAATCACGAAGGTTGTTCTTTCGCGCAAATACCTCGAGGTACTTCCCCCCCGGCACCAGCTCCTCGATCATCTCGTAGATCTCCTCCGGCTTCTGACTCTGCCCGCGCCGTTCGCTGAAGATGACGTCGGAGCAGACGCCGCCGGCGGCGATACCTGGCGGGTCCGCGCCCTTCTTTGCCACCAGACACACCTCCTTCGCGTGCTGCAGGTAGTAGCCGTGGCTCTTGGCCAGCCGTCGATTCACCGTCATCTTCACCCACACTATCTCGTCCACCATCCTGCCACCCGCACAACCAGCAGCCCCGCTCAATCACCCACACTCCCAACACCTGCCCCCTCCCCAACCTTCCATGTAAGTGAGGGTGTGATACTTGAGTATGACTCCCTCTGACATTCAGAAGAACACATACGTGGGCATGAACTAAAATCTGCATATTACAATTACGGTGTTCATCAACACACTCATATTCACGGAAACCCTCGCGCCACAAATGTTCACACTCACGCGCAGTGATCATAGAGATGCCCTGGACAGCGACGTAGATAATATCAGACTCACAGTCACTTTGAAACTTGCGCCATACATCCTGTCTAACGCATACGCGCAGCAAGCAAAACAAGAAAGAACACCATAAAGAGCACACACACACACACACACACACACACACACACACACACACACACACACACACACACACACACACACACACACACACACACACACACACACACACACACACACACACACACATTTCTCATACTCACAAACACATGAAAACTTGAAAATACAAACATGCATGAAAAATCTAGTGAATAGTCACACACATGCTCGCGCGGACATTCATCCTCACGGAAACACACAGACACACGCACAATCACATTGAAACGCGAGGCTGGCGTGACGATCTACGAGCATGTGGCTTGCGCGGGGGGGGGAGAGGGGGGGGGGGGGGGGGGGGGGGGGGGGGGGGGAGGTTACGTGTAGCCCCATTTGTCGAAAAGGTCGAGGCAAAACTTGTACTTGGCGTTGATGACCCAGATGAAGAGAAGCCCGTTGCTCTGCAGCTGCGGAATAGGCAGGTTCTCGATGTCCGCGTCCGTCAGCTGGCTGTAGCCCAGCGCTACGCCGCGCGTGGGGTTGGCGGTGGCGAGCTGCCAGGGCGGATCCATCATGATGACGTCGAACTGACACGCGGCCGCGAGCTTGTCCCAGCTGTAGGTGGTGACGTTGGAATGGATGGGAATGCACTGCCGCGGCACCTGCCACTCGCGGGGGTCCAGGTCGTCCACGCTGCCGTAGTGATAGTCCACCCCTTCCACCCCGTATTTGCTGTCCTCCCCACCGTTGCAAGTGTTAGCAAACATCAGTTGGTCATGAATTCAGATGTGTGTAGGCCAAACCCAATCACAGGTCACAACACACCCTTGGCAAGAGCAGAATCTCTAATGCAAAAGAGACAACAGGCGATGTTTGCTGGTCTTTGTGTGAGAAAGAGAGATAGATGACGTAGCAGTGGCAGAAGGGGAGGGGGCAGTGGTGCGTGAGGAAGCGAGGTAAGAGAAGGAGGGAAGAGGTGAGAGACGGAGAAAGGAGCAAAGTGGCAGAGGTGTCTTGGGAGAGGAGGCAATGTGGGACTCGCCGGTGGGATCACAACTAGCTTGTGTGGGTAGATGAGCTTGTAGAGGGCCAGTCGACCATGCGGATATGTATGAATGTGTGTATGTGATGTGTGTGTTTGTGTGTGTGTGTGTGTGTGTGTGTGTGTGCGTGTGTGTGTGTGTATGTGATGTTTGTGTGTGTCTGCGCAGTTTTGCTATGTGCGGGTGTATGGCTGTGCTGTGGCTGTGTGCTTATGTGACTGCATCTTCGTGTGTGTGTGTGTGTGTGTGTGTGTGTGTGTGTGTGTGTGTGTGTGTGTGTGTGTGTGTGTGTGTGTGTGTGTGTGTGTGTGTGTGTGTGTGTGTGTGTGTGTGTGTGTGTGTGTTTCGATGGGAATACAAGGTATTACTGTTCAAAAAATAACTATTCACAAGAGAATGAAATGTTTGAAGGTTCTCATATCGAGGAGCAGGGCCAACGATGGAAAGTCAAGCGACGCATCGAGATACTCCGATTGATAAAGGAAGTAAAGGGTTTCGTGGCGCACCCTTGCCGCCCTCCTCGTCGTTGGCGCCGACGTCGACCCCCGACACCCGTAAGACCGCCTCCAGGGCGCGGATCCCCTCGCGGTAGCGCGCCACCTCGACCGCCACCTCGTCGTCCTCCAACCCCGCCCACCGCTTCTCGGCCGCGCTCGCGTCCTCTGTCAGTAACGCCCGCGCAGCCTCCACTGCTGCTGCCCCCTCCCTCGCTGCTGCTGATACGCCCGTCTCTGTCTCAGTCGCGGCTTCGGCTGCCGCTGTGTCAGCCATCGTTTCAGCTGCCTCGGTGGTCGCCTCCTCCAGGGAGCGCTTCTTTGCATGACCCATCGTCGCTAACTACAGGTACCGGTAGGTGCCCCCAGGCCAACCTCAAAACTCTCGCAAATGATCGCCCCGGCAGAGGCTGCCTCGATGCAACGGGGGTTGATCAAAGGAAAAGGTTGTCGGCTCAGTCCAGTCTCGTCTGATGTTGATACCTTCCGGACGAGCTACCGACTATGAAGAGTATACATTGGAGTCGGTCGCTAACTCGCGCTGTTCGAGGGACGGAGGCTTCGCGTGATGCGGGTGTGGTATGAGGACGCGCGGTTCAATTTGAATTCAAAAGTAAGGATTATAATATACCCGTACGTCGTCATGTGAAATATTCCTTGCAAGAAATCTATAAACCTTAATAAAAATTGAATTGTTTACAAGAAAATATAAGAAGTGAAAACCACCAAGCAAATACAAGGGATAACTGAGGATAACATCCCACAGGCCTCAGCCCGAGGAAAAGGAAGGCATGCCACACCATCAGCACTGCCCTCCTGCAAAGCATCGCGAGGATAGGAACCCAAAGTACCATGAAGAGCAGCTGAAAGTCGTTGCATGAATTCGCGCCGCACATCCCCCAAAAACCGGCGAAAGGGAACAAAAGTAGATAGGGCGAACGAAATGTTGCATGCGACATAACTATCGTTACGCAATGAACAAGAGTACGTTGCACCCATGCTAGGGAGGCAGCAAACTGCCACCAATATAACCATTGCGATCAACCAACTCGGCCGCCATAGGCGCCAACCGGCCCCATCCTCGAGAGCGAAGGGATAATAGCCATGGACCAATTGGACCGAAGGCGTGCCAAGGTCCGCATCGAGTGTTAGTTCCATGCTAAGCTCCCGATGCAAGACTGCAAGGAAGTTGGAGGCGAGCACCACTGTGAGGGACGCTTGTATTCGTGCGAGCGCTTGTGACCGTCACATCAACAGCAAGATGACGGTGTGGGCCATGAAGTCTAACCACACCACATCCCAAGGTCGATCTCGAGAAGCTCCCGGCCGAATACGGTGGACCCCTAGCCGCAAGTCCCGCTCCTTAGTAGCCCCCACTTCAAGCATGAACTCTTCAAACACGTGGAAAACCCGATCGTGGAGTGGAATGACATACTAAAATCATGGGCAACGGAGGATGTGGTCCATAAGCAAAGCGGTTGTCGAGCGCTCACCCGACATAGAGGTTCTTGATACCGTCGACGAAGATACAGACCCACGAGGCTGTGTGTGGCGGGGGGGAGGGGGGGCATTGCACCGTGGGCACTTCCGAACATGAGAGGCGAGCTCCACAAGAAGGCCCAACACATGGTGCGCTGCCATCGTATAGCAATTGGACGGCACCTTGAAAACTTTTATTCAAATTTTAATTCCCATGTAAATCTTAACTCATAATTTCGCACATGAAATAGTGCCACCTGGCGGCGAGGATACCGGGTAGGGTTTATTGCGGCCTGCGCGTCCGATATCGGGCGGGGAGCAAACAAAAAACGAAACAGATAAATAACTACCCAACTACAATCACGGCGTTCTGAAGTACCGGAAAAGCGTAAGCACTAGTTTTGGCCGGAATACAAGTATTGGCGGCGTTTTCGACGCGGCAGCAAACCGCCGTACGCCCTCACTAACCCTTCGGCCACGCCAGCCGCGATTGTGTAGCGCGGACTTGGGCAATGTCCTCCACAACTAACACACCTTAACCCTATTAGAAAGGCGCCCGCCGGCGGCGCAACGGCGGCGGCCCCGGAGGGGAGTGCGCTCGCACGCCCGTCGGCACCTACCTCTACCTCCACGCGGTGGGCGTTGGTAACCTCGTAGCCGTGCCATGCATGGCACGGTAGGGGGCTAAACGAAGTACATGCAGCTGCGATTCACGTGACTAGGAGCTGTCGGAAAGCCATGTACGGAGGGTTTTGGAAATCATAATATCCGTATACGGCACTAAGATCTCCCGCTCGGCCTGCCTGATTTTTTTTCGCGACTAATTACTCTCAGATACTCTCATGATAAGAAGGCGGGGGCAAAAACTTTGAAATATCTTCTGGCGCAGAAGATACGGGTGGATCAACGGTAGGTGTAGGGTGTTGGAGCTCGCGGCGGACACCCGGAAAGCGGCGCCAGAGAAGGGCCGTCGATGCATGCCGACTAGCTTGCTGCGGTCGAGCCGATTTAAGGGGGGCAACATGATACCAACCGAGAGGAGGACGGGAGGAGCGGCTTGGTCCAGCGGAAGCGATCCTCAAACCTAGTCGCCGCCGACAAACCATGTACGGAGGGTTTTGCGATAATGTCCGTACCCCACGGCCCGAAAGATCTAGCAACGGTGACCATGCCCTTCCCCACCGCCACCCACTATTGACATGCACACCTAATATTAAAGACTGCGAACCCGGGTCAACGCCAAGGCTTGCACTTGAAACAAGGGTGCTCGACGGACGCGCGATCGGTGGATGGAGGGTGCGGCCGCTGGCTGGGTTTCCAGACATGTACCCGGGTACCAGACAAGAAAAAGCCGGGAAAATGGCCGGGAAATGTTTCCACTCTTCCGGCAAGAGCGCTACTACTTTGTGTGTGTGTGGTAGTCTTGGTGCCCCCCACCTACCCTCGAGGTGACGGGGGACCTCGACTAGGAGGAAAGTCGCGACGGTAGGAGCGGCTACGACCTTGGGGCTTGGCTTACGGGATGCGACGGCGAGATCGACGAGCGACCGCGTGAGGAGGCGTTTTTCTCTTGCCTTTCCCCTCCTATCCCCGGCAAGACCAAACTCACGCGGGGGCTAGACTAGGCGCTGGCCCGTCGCCCCTCTCGAACGCCGATCGGCCTAGACCGGTCGGCACCCCGGCTCGGTGTGAGCGGGCCGTGCATCTTGAAGGTCGAGGAGCAATTTCAGTGAGAATTTCTTGACAGGTGGCTCTAATGTTTTGTAGATTTACTTTTCTTTAGTACAAAATTCTTTCTGATGTTATTGCTTAGGCGGGGGACTGTCGCAATTACTACGGTTGCTTACTTTTTTTAACCTCCGAGGAACGTCGGCGCACATTGCATATAGGTGTGTCGATAGGTGTACATGGTGGACGACTACCCGACGTCCCGGCCCAATCTTTGCTTGTAAGTGTCCTAAATGGCTGAGCAACTAATGGCCGTTAGACAGCAACCGGTCTAGTTTGTTGGTATTGTTGTAAATCATTTTCATTTTCATTCTACTATAAGCGCACTAGTTGCCGGAGGTGGGCGGTCAATTGGTGTTGTGCCGGCTACACGGTGGTCGCTCTTGCTGCACGGGTGCGGTAAGCATGTTACCGTCTCACCGTTATCTCGTTAACCACCCCCGTCAACTCCACGCACGGAGTGAGAGCACACTCACCTGCCCTTCAAACTGAGAGACACACCATATTAGTAGGAAAGAATGTAACTTAAATGACCGCCAAAGCGGATTTTTGTCTATCCCTTTTAACCGTTCATGCTTTGCGCTCATTTTGACAGGTGCACCTCGTGAAATGCGCTCACGCAGGCGAGCGTTGCGTTTTTGTTTGGCTCAGTGCGAAAATACGTACAACATGTATAGTCGTCAAAACTTACTGCCGCAGTTTTCCTTCGTCAAGGTGGCAGTCGGATCGGCTGGTTTGGCAGTGGGCTCATCGATCCGTTTCCTTACAACGCAAGATGCTTGCGTGCGTGGGAATTCCCACGACGAAGTTCCGATGGAGCCGACCATGCATGGACGGTTAGCGAGTGCTATGACCACAACGGTGTCCCGAAGGCATGGTACACCGGACGGAGACGACGGCGATAGCGAACCCATGTGGTCGTTAGAACTTCCTTAGTCGTGAGCGCGCTTAGATGCCGCGTGCGGTTCTCACGCTCTCGCCGAGTCCGGACCCTTGATAACCACAGCCTTAGCGATGCTTCCCCCGCAACGTCCAACGGTGGCTCGCGCCGGCTGCGTAGCCGACGCCCGATCAAACAACGAGCAGATTTCTCGGTTCCTCGATGGCCTACCCTCGCTCGTACCCCTTTCTGCGTTTGCCGCGGACATCTTTCCAAAGCTACAAGCCAACATCAGTGAGCGCGTCAACTTGCTTCGCTTCGCGAAGCTCGCTCCCACGTCTTCTAACCGCGCTCGGCCGGAGTCCAGGCGTTTTGTATTTCGTCTCGGCCACGGCGCCCTTGCGTTTTTGGCTTTGGACCCGCCTACTTTGGGTCGCATTGGCGAGCTCCGTGACAAGCTCCTTGAGCACTACGCCGCAGTTTTCCGCGTCGCGGTCTGTCGTATCTTCGGCCTACCTTCATCCCGCATCCTCTCTACTCCTCGCTCCCCCACTGCTTGTGCTTCTTGCCATTTCTTGATTCAAGCTATGAGGGGTGCGTTCGCGTCGGCAGGTCTTCGCCGACATGTCGGATATTGCGTGGGCCATTGCCTTTGCTGAGCATTTGGCTCGATGCGGCGGAGATGCTTCGATCCACACCGCTCGCTCTTGGTTAGTGAAGGCCCTTGCGGAAATCATCTCCGAGGTTCGTGGCGCACTCGGGGTTGGCGTCGAGGTTCTCAAAGATCCCACGATGTTAGTTTAACTCCCCAATGGCAACAACGGCCTCCCCGCGGATGTGGGTGTCCTACACTATCAAGGCATCCGAGGCTCAAAACTTGCCCTTCATGCCGTAGTTTCCGGTTTGTACGGCGTTTCTAGCCCCCCGTCTCCCGAAGTCGCGCTACGCCGTGCTGATTGGACCAAGTTCGAGAAGAACTCGGAGGGGGTGAGAAGTTGCCCAAACCTCCGCTTCATTCCCTCTGCAATCACGGGATTTGGTACTCTCGGCGGCCACGCCACGGCTTTTTTGACGGAGCTCGTCAAGCAGGCAGCCGCCTCTAAAGGGATGCATGTGGGCAAGTTGTTGGCCTCCTTGCGTCGAAAGCTCTCTCTTGCCGTCCATGTTGCTCACGCGGACAACGTCTTGCGCGGTTTGTCAGCCGCCGCAGACGGTGTGGAGACCGCTTCTTCCTCGGATGGGATGCCTTCTCCAGCCACGGCGCTCTTCACCCGCGCCATGGGCCGCAAGCGTCCCGTGCTTCCTCGGGCGGCGCGTGAGGCGCCGCTTGTCGCCTCCACGTGTTGCATTCTCGGCGTTGCCTAGGAGTTTCCTTAGTTAACCTGCTAGGTGTATGCACCGTGTAGTGCTGCTTTTTGGAAGGTGGGGGTTCACCTTCGGGCCATCACACGCCTAAATACAAAGATCGGACTCACTGGGTATCTAACCCGCGACCTTTCGCGCATTAGGTGTGCGCTTTACTGGCGCACCGGAAAAGAATGGATATCTCGTAATGGCTTCTCAC
Source organism: Tetraselmis chui (assembly GCA_026401115.1). NCBI lineage: Eukaryota > Viridiplantae > Chlorophyta > Chlorodendrophyceae > Chlorodendrales > Chlorodendraceae > Tetraselmis > Tetraselmis chui. The sequence continues at coordinate 6,524 of JAPMLY010003545.1, read as the reverse complement.
CACTAAGATCCAATCACGACATTACCACGGCACCCCCCCCGGATTCTCCCCGGACCGCAGTCCGTCTTCGAAACCAATGTGGCAGGTGGGGGTTCATCTTGGGCCGTCACACGCCTAAATACCAATATCGGACTCACATGGTATCCAACCCGCGACCTTTCTCTTACTAGGCGTGCGCACTATCGACGCACCGGGAAATAATGCGTGTCGCCAATTGGCCATCATGCCACTAAGTTTTTGGTCACGACAACTCCCTTTTGCCGTGCTTTGGATTCCGTAATCCTCTTGTAACTCTTGTCCTTTTGTTTTCCCTCCCACTTCCCATGTCCGTGCTCACGTTGTTCTTCTTGTAATCCATGACCATGTGAATTATAAACTCTTCTTGCAATAAGGAAAACAAGTGAAAACCACTAAGGAAAAAGAAGGAAAAACAAAAAATCTATAGGCATGAACCCTATGAATGTTGCAGTCCCTCAACAGATGATACGGGCATTAAGGTAGTACTCGTATTTGAAGATTGTCTAGTACCCGTATACATATTTGGTACGTTTACATATGCACTGCAATTATGTTTAGACTCTACATATACAAGTACATGGAGAGCCGTTGCCATGCTTTTTGTCCCATCTTTCAAATGTTCTTACAAGAAAAAGCAGCGGAGACCAGCAAGTAAAGAGAATAATGGAGGAAGAAACCCAAGCCCGAGGAATAGGAAGGCATGCCGCAGCATTAGTACTGCCCTCTTGCAAAGCGTCACGGAGATAGGAACCCAAAGTACCATGTTTTTCGTCCCATCCATCCGCCGTTCTGCTAATGATACAATATTGTCACCCTACCCTAGCGAGACTTATCATCCCCCTTTAGAGATAGCTTCATACCAAAAAGTCCGACGCTGCATGTCGACGACCCAAAACGTACCAAGTATATGGGCAGAATATTCCGTGCATTAGCAGTCGTCGTACCGCCGTATATATTTTTGCATAATTCGGAACGGTTTCCACATTTCCATGTATTTACCCTAGGGCACGTTTTTTATTTACTAGAGTCGAGACTGCATTCGCGCGAAGCCTAGATTGGCTGAGCGCGAAAGCAGAGAGTGCCTAGGCTCGTGGCTAGCTACGGCTTATAAGGCACGGGCTAGCTAGAGGTGACCGTTGGGGAAGTTGTTGGTCGTTGGCTGCGTCTAACTGCTCGGGCGAGGTGGTTGCCCTGCAGGTGAGACGCGCCGATATTAACGGTAACGGTAACCGCTAGAGTTACTGTCCCGTACACATGATATTGGATATGCAAACCTCTAGATTCAAATCAATCTGACCATATTAACGTGTAGGCTTTGATATAAAAAAAAATTGCGAACAAAATTCATATCTATATGGTATTATTTAATTATAAGAAGCACAACACGAACATGGACAGGGAAAAAGGGGAGGGGAACAAAAAGGGCAAGGGTCACGAGAGGACCACGGAATCCAAAGCACGGCGAAAGGAAGCACTACGTGGAAGGTGGGAGTTCACCTTCGGGCCGACACACGCCTAAATACCAAGATCAGAATCACCGGGTATCGGACTCGCGACCTTCTACGTATTCGGCGTGCGCTTTACCGACGTGTCGGACAAGAATGGATGTCTCTTATAGGTTTCTCACCAGGAAGTTATAATCACGACATTACCACGGTTCCCCTCGGACTCTCCCCGGACCGCAGCCCGGCTCCGAAACCAATGTGGAAGGTGGGGGTTCGTTTTGGGCCGTCACACGCCTAAATACCAAGATCTAACTCACCGGGTATCGAACCCACGATCTTCTACGTGTTAGGCGTGCGCTTTACCGCCGCGTCGGAAAAGAATGGATGTCTCTAAGTGGCTTCTCACCACTAAGTTGTAATCACGACAACTACATTTTGTGCACAAACGTGGCACATTAAACTAAGGAAACTCCTAGGCAGCGCTGAAAATACAGCACCTTGAGGCGACAAGCGGCGCCTCACGCGCCGTTCGATGAAGCACGGGGACGCTTGCGGCCCATGGCGCGAATCTATATTTTATCGCCCGTATCATATGTATCGCCCATATGTGACCGATACTGTATCATAGTGGCATAGTTACACATAATACTTACTAATGTACTAATACGAAAAACTGTTTACTTGCTTACTTCTCGTTATTCTTATTATACATATTCTCCGTCTCCCTCTCCCTCTCCCCCACCTCTCCCTCTCCTTTTCCTTTCTATCCCTCCCTTCCCTCCAATTTTCCTCCCCCTCTCTCCCTCCCCTTCCCTCCACCTTTCATACTTATATATATTGTTTTCGTATTAACATACTTTCATTACTTAAGTACCAATACATCTCAAAACTTTCTTATTCATTCTTTTTTGTTTACTTTTTATCATCATTAGACATATTCTCCGTCTCCCTTTCCCTCTCCCTTCCCCCCCCCTCTCGTCTCGTCTCGGCTCGTCTCGTCTCGTCTCGGCTCGTCTCGTCTCTCTCTCTCTCGTCTCGTCTCGTCTCGTCTCTCTCTCTCTCTCTCTCTCTCTCTCTCTCTCTCTCTCTCTCTCTCTCTCTCTCTCTCTCTCTCTCTCTCTCTCTCTCTCTCTCTCTCTCCCTCCCTCTCTCTCTCTCTCTCTCTCTCTCTCTCTCTCTCTCTCTCTCTCTCTCTCTCTCTCTCTCTCTCTCTCTCTCTCTCTCTCTCTCTCTCTCTCTCTCTCTCTCTCTCTCTCTCTCTCTCTCTCTCTCTCTCTCTCTCTCTCTCTCTCTCTCTCTCTCTCTCTCTCTCTCTCTCTCTCTCCCCCCCCCCCTCTCTCACTCTCTCTCTCTCTCTCTCTCTCTCCCTCTCTCTCCCTCTCTCTCTCTCTCGCTCTCTCTCTCTCTCCCCCCCCCCCCTTCTTATCACTCCCACTCCCTCTTCTCCCTCCTCCTTTCTCTCACTCCCTTTTTCTCCATCCTTCCTCTGCATGTCCATTCTCTGCCCCCCTTTCCCTCCCACTCCCTCTTCCTCTCCCTTCTTTTTTCTCCCTCCCACCCTCTCTCTCTCTCTCACCCCCTTGCTTTCTCTCTCCCTCTTTCTACTCTCCCCATCCCATCCCCCTTCTCCCTCTGCCTCTCGCCCTTCTCCCCCCCTGCCGCTCACTCCCATGTCACTCTCTTTCTCAATTAGTTTCCCTCTCCCTCCCCGTCTCCCTAGTCTCCCTCTCCCCTTCTCCCACCCCTTGCATTCCGTAACTTATTCGTATTAGAAAACCTTTGCTCCGATGCGTCCCTAGGGGGATAGAGAGGGGTACCGTGCTCTCCGCACCCCCCGCGCGCGCCTGCGCGCGCCCTACACGCCGATGATGAACATGTTCCGCAAAGTCGGATGGGGCAGCAGCCGCAGCGAAACAGCTGAGACCTTCATTTCTTTGGCAGCACACTCATTACGTTGCGCAAACTCCAACTGATCGAAATACTGCCGCCGACATCCCAGAGAGAACAACCCAATAGCAGGGCGTACAGGTTTCAGGAAATAGGCCTGTGACATGGCGGACACTGAGATGCGAAGCGGTGGAGATACGGGCGAGGGGAGTGGCGCGGGCAGCTGCGGCGGCGGCGAAGGCAGTGCGGCGACGAAAGCCGACGCCGACGTCGACGACGGCCCCTCGACGGCGCCCAAACCCACCGTCGTGCTGGTTATCGGGATGGCTGGTAGCGGGAAAACGACGCTGATGCAGCGGCTAAATAGCGCCCTTCACATGGCGGACACCCCGGGCTTCATCATCAACCTGGACCCCGCCGTGCTGAAGCTGCCTTACGGCGCCAACATTGACATCCGAGACACCGTCAATTACAAAAACGTTATGTCAGAATACAAGCTGGGCCCCAACGGCGGCATCCTCACCTCACTCAACCTTTTTGCAACGCGCTTCGATCAGGTTATGGCTTTGTGCGAGAAGCCGCGCGACCCGCCGCCGCGCTTCATCGTCGTGGATACGCCCGGCCAGATTGAAATCTTCACTTGGTCAGCGAGCGGAACCATCATCAGCGAAGCCTTCGCGCACTCCTTCCCCACCGTCATCGCCTTCGTGATCGACACGCCGCTGTGCACCAACCCTCAGACCTTTATGAGCAATATGCTGCAGGCGTGCAGCATCCTGTACAAATATCAACTCCCCTTGCTCCTCGTGTTCAATAAGACGGACGTCGCGGACCATCGTTTTGCGACTCAGTGGATGGCCGACTTTGAAGAGTTTAGCGCGGCTCTGGAGGCCGACTCCACTTACGCCTCGACGCTCAGCCGATCTCTCAGCTTGGTGCTGGAGGAGTTTTACCGCAACCTGCGCACAGTGGGCGTGTCTGCGGTGACAGGGCAGGGCATCGACGAGTTTTTCAGTCAGGTTGCAGCGTGTGCGGGCGAATACGAGGAGTACTACAAGCCGGAGCTGGAGCGGCGCCAGGCGGCGCGGCGGGCCAAGGAGGAGGCCCGTCGACAGGCGGAGATGGAGAAGCTGCGAAAGGACATGGAGGCGGCCAAGTTGAAGCCGCCCAGGGCTCCATGATGATAGCTAGAGACAGAGTGCGGAGGGGAGCTCAGTCCCGCAGCTGGTAGGTGAACTGGGCGGTGGGTGAGGAAATGGGAGTTACAGCATTTTAAAGACATTGGCGGAAGCTCAACCATCGCGCCAGGGTCTGCAGTGGTCTGAGGTTCCACATTGTTTTACGATGAAGTGAATGAGCGGATGAACCCGGTGCAGCTCAATGGAACTTTCCTTGTGCATTCCAACAGCATTTCCCTCAGAGAACGTCTGCCCCCGCCCGTGTCTTCCACTCTGTCTGGACCGTTAGGGGATGCCAGTTTGGAACAACTTTGCAGTGTATCTGGCGGCACAAGTTTCGAAAGTCGGTGCTGGGTGAATGTCGCGCCTGGTAATGCCGGCCCTGCCCAATGACACTCCCCCTCTCATCGTCATTTACTATGTCAATGTTGCATGAATTCAGCCCTCAGCTTACTAGAGCCTGTGTGCAGCCCAGGCATTTATGTCGCCCATCTGATCCCCACCACTCTTCTATCGCTGCCCAGCGATACACTGTCCTTTCTACTGCGCAGGGAATAGCAATTTTGCTTCATGGGTGAACGAAATCATATGACTGTTAACCTTTTCAGACAGTTGTCATCGGAAGACTGTGCTATCCCACCTTTCTGCGTATTACCCAACTTGAATTCGTTCACCATCACCCCACATGCAGATTCTACCGCTGCCCTCCGTGGCATGCTCATGCGCGTTCTTCAACTGAATTAGTTACTATCGCGGCACCCGTTCAGTCCGGAACCTAAGACATTAAGTTGTTAAGCACTTCTTCCTCGTCACACATCCCCAACACTCTCCCAGTTGAGTCCTTGTTGCTTCATTTGTTACTTGCCACGACATGTCATATATCACAATATGCTTCATGGTTCCAAATGCGTATGATACTTTCCCTTCATCATTGATGCCATGCTGCTACCCGTTCTTACATTACCCGGGCCCGACTCCACCGCCACCCCCAGTGCAGACCCAACCGCCGCTCTCACTGACAGGCCCACGCGCGATATGACCTCCGACCGAAGCATACACTACCGCGGCACCTGTTCACCCAATGGCATCCGACATGAAATGATCAAAACTGCTACACTCCTATTCTGTCCCAGAAGTCCCAAATGCTCTTCTCTACTTCACCAACAGCTCAACTTCCAACTGAAGTTTACGAATTTAATGTGAGCTTGTGTCGTGGGTGCAGTACCTACCTATGCCGTTTCTTTCTTAACATTGATGCCACATTTTCGGAATATGTGTGTGTGTGCGTAGGGAGAGGAGGGGCAAATGTCTCGTATCGTCAGCTCAATTGGCTTCGGTTGAAATTGCAAGTGCGATATTATGTTCTGAGACCGATTGGTGCTCTTGACAAAGTTATCCTTTGGTTGTGGTTATTGCAACGGCGAAGTCACATGTGCATTATGCAGGTGAGCGATGACAATCATTAAGAATTCGGCCTGGGTAAATGTACAGATTGAAGTGTTACAGCTACAGAAGGGAAGTGGCCTCTGGGTGAGGGAAGAAATTCGCATGGAGTAAGCAATATTGCAGAGTCTCTTCTAAATACGGCTTTTGGGGGGTTGCCCACAGCCGTACCCTTACCGCCACGCAGACTGAACCAGCCAGGCTGTTTTTCTCGCAGGTTAGATACAGTAGGATTAGAAAGGGCACAACGCTGCTGTGGGCTTCCCACACGAAGTCTACACGACGTGTTCCACACAGGGCACGGCGCCTCCCCGTGCTCCGTGGCCTCTCCGCGCGCCCACAACAACACGTTGTCCCATTCCTTCAGCTAGCGCCGACCCAATCGTCACTACGGTCTGCCTATATAGATGATAGCCCACTCACTCTTGCTTTTCTTCAACGCTGTCATTTAGATCGATATGCACCCACTTCTTCTTCGATGCCGCGGCAACAGCAGCGAGCCCCGACACCACCTCGCCCACATCGACGTCATCCCTGCTTTCATCGTCCGCGT
>JAPMLY010003544.1:0-16945 GCA_026401115.1 Tetraselmis chui | reverse complement strand
GACTCAAATAGTTGCGAGTTGAGGAGGGACGATACGCAACTACAGTCGCTATATATATGTACAATCTCTGCAGAAAGTATCGGAATGAATAAGCAGATTACAGGTGGACATTGCTGTGGGTTTTTTTTCCAGTGTTGCTGTGCGTAAGTCGATTTCTAGGTAGTCCGTTCCGCGCCGGAATGGAATTGAACGGAATCAGCGGAACTCGGCGGAACTCTGTTCCGGGGGGACGGAACATGTTTCCGGCGGAACTGAACTCTATTCATTAATCTTCTTACAAGACATTAATCTTCTTACAAGAAAAAGCAGCATAGCCACAAGCAAAAAGAAGAAAAGAGGGGAAAACCTAAGCCCTATTCAGTCGGAGGAAAAAACTGAACTCTATTCAGTCGGCACGGAACGGCGGAATTCCGTTCCGATGGAGCGACCGCGTGAGGAGGGGTTTTGCGCTAACCTTTCCCGTCTTTTCTCCGACAAGACCGAAGTCACGCGGGAGCTAAATTAGGCGAGCCCGTCGCCTCTCTCGAAAGAGGCCGGTCGGGCGGTGGGAGCGGGCCGTGCATCGTGAAGGTCGAGCAGCAATTTCATTTTGCACTTCTTGATAAGTGGCTCAATAAATTTTTTGTAGATCTACTTTTCATAATTATCATAAACTCATTTTTGTAGTTACTGCTTAGGCGGGGGGGCTGTAGCATAAAGTGCGGTTGCTTACATAGTTAACGTCGGAGGTTAGCTCCGAGGAACGTCGGCACACATTGTAGATAGTGTGTCGATTGATGTACCGGGTCGAAGAGTACCCGGCCCAATCTTTGCTCCCAAGTGTCCTAAATGGCTAAGCAACTAATGGCAGGTAGAGAGAAGCCGGTCCAACTTGTTGGTATTGTTATGAATCATTCATTTTCATTTTCATTTTCATTACCACTTAGGCGGGGATGAGGGGGGGTGTATCAGAAACTTTTTTTTACAAGAAGTACTGATAAATCGGCTTTTGTCAAAGGGCGCACCCAATACTACCATCTAGGTCTTAGGTTTAGGGCTTTACGCCGGGGGGTCTCCTTGTCCATCCCTCTCCATCGGAAGTAGCAACATAATATAAATCATGCAAGGACAGCCATGGTCCATCGCTATGACGAAAATATGTAAAATGTTACGTCACTTTCTCTCCACGATGAGCGGCCCGCTATCGCCGGTCGAGGGCGCTCATCATTCTAGCTCGTAAGCATGTGATGGTCGAGTCGAGCATGCATGACCTAGACTCTTGTGCGGCTCCGGGCGTGTCGGAGCTCGGGGGAAATCACGCGAAAACCCCGCTCGCTCATGTCGTCGAAGGCCCCGACTCGATCCACGTACACCCTCGTCCGAGATGATAGCCGCTCCGCCCATCGCATATGTCCTCCTACCACAGGCTCCCCCGTCCCTTCGGGATAGGGGGAAGAAAACCATTGCCACAACTAGATGCCGTCCATCGCGCTTTCCGTTGTGTTTGTCTTGTCCCGGTCGGCTGCGAGCTGCTTCTAGCACTGGTTGATCCATGAAATACCGCCCGTACCCTCCCTTGTGGTATACGGGCAGGGCGTGGAACCGATACCAGTGGTATCTGAATATTTTCAAATGTCTCACCATTTTTGGAGGTTTCGATTCATGTCGAGAAGAAAGAGCAAGAGTTTGTAATCAATCCGAATCCTAAACCTAATGGATCATCCGTGCCCGAAACCTAGTCGTCAACTTACTTGTTTGTATTGGATTCCCAAGATGTACGGATTTATCCAACCCGGGGTACAGCTGGCACATATTCTATCTTAGATGGTCCCCGTTATGGTAGAAGTGCAAATCGACTCACTTGAATACGGATAAGACGCGTAAAGTTCGGCTAAATCGGATAAGACGCGGATAAGACGCGGATAAGACGCGGATAAGACGCGGATAAGACGCGTAAAGTATAGCGTGTGCCACGCGCCCACGCGCTTTCCAACCGTACGTCCGCGTGATTGTACTCCACGGCGATGGCGCCACGATTGCTTATTTGAAATGCCACGCACTTAAGCACCGCACGATTGGTACGAAGGTATGACGCTATCTCTTTAGTATCTAAATTATGTGGTAAAGCTGGACAATGACCAAACAAATATCGCCATGGTGTATAAGAGATCTTTAATTTTTAGTACATAATGATGAGGAACATGCGATTTCGAAATCCAGGTCAGCCTTTTATCGAATTATTATTAGATGCATGGGCTTGGTTGGAGTGCGTTGCTACTCACTGGTGCACCATTAAAGGGCGCGTGAAGGCTACAGTCCGGCAGAAATACCGATACAGAGACACCTCCGTCTCGATCGTGGGCTACACGATGACGCAACGTTTTTGTCGACACTACCCTGCCTTCAATTACAGCAAGCCATCGTCGAGGTGATGAGAAAGGTTAGTGGCGTTACCTGAAAGTCCACCCTTCTCAGTCAAGCTTATTGTCGTTTTATTGTCGCGATGCAATCAAAGATCAGCAGCGCGTTCCTAGTGCCCGCCGCGCGGTCCTCGTTACCGTGGTTGCCCCGTCCATCGCAGCTTACATTTTTTCAATAGTGGTATTCGCGCTAACCCTTGCTGCAATAACCGCCTTTCAAGCGGGCTGGCTTACACGCATAGGTACGCCTACATATACACACGCACACACGCAGAACATCTGCTGCTATTTCGCAAACGCACGGCAATAAAAAGCTACACATTCCGAAGTTTTACACTATGTTTAAATCTGATCGGCACTTTCTTCTTCGCTTAGCCGGCCAAGCCGTACCTCGATATTCCATCATTATCTTCATGTAATGTAGTTTTGCTGTGTCGTCGCAGGATACTTCTTATGGAGTTGAGCACGAGCGCGTGTGTGCCAACGAATATATGACACCTCGTGTGTGTGTGTGTATGTGTGTGTGTGTGTGTGTGTGTGTGTGTGTGTGTGTGTGTGTGTGTGTGTGTGTGTGTGCGTGTGTGTGTGTTGGGCTTATGTTCATGTGTGTCTATATTGTATGCGCCGAATAAGTTTAACTACACAGCCCGAGGGGCACAAGGTGGACGGGTGTGAGCGAACGTCAAGCTTGCATGTACAACATGCTAATTGTCGGTTATGTGGCTCTTAATGTGGCTGTATGTTATAGAGCTTGTTGGTGGTTGGCTATCTTTTTGTTTGTTTTTGTCGATACATGCAGCGTGTGAGTCAGGCTATTGTGTGCGCTTGCTATGCTATGACGACTAGCCCGAGATGAGAAACTGGATTGTGTCTATGAGTGTGTGCACCTCAAAATGTTTATTAAGACAGTAATGTATGTGTGTCGTGTGTCGTTGTGTGTATATAACTAATAAAGTGTTATGAAATAGTTGTTCGTGTGAGTGTGTGTTTGCAAGTCATATGTACATAGCTCATTTGTCTGTCCATGGTATATGGACCTAGACAAGGTGATGCCGCTAATTGAGGGCAAAAGCCAAAGTAAGTGTGTATGGGAGTGTGTGTGTGAGAGAGAGAGAGAGAGAGAGAGAGAGAGAGAGAGAGAGATTGTGTTTGGGTTTGGATGTGTGAAGGATGACAGATATTGGATTTTATCCAGTAATGTGGGACTGTGGACTTTTGTTTTCAGAACTAGATCTTACAGACTGGACCGTTTTCCGACTGCGCGACCGTTTCTTGTAATGGGTAAGCTGTATGGGAGCCCTAATAACACGTGTGCGAGCTCATTGATTGGCTGTGAAGGACAGGGTCAGCAGGAGAATGAAGCGGGACTCCAAGAATGTTCAGCCTTGAATTGGTTTTAGAAATTGATGTGAACATAGATATTGTAATCATTCATTCATTATTTTTCTTCTTTTGGAAATAACCATGATGCATTCCGCATGTGTTTGTTTTTGAAAGCGGTGTTTGCAATCTACACTGGCCATGTAGATTTCAAACATCACTCTCATAAATAAACCCAATCTAATATTGTTTCCACTACAGGTCAATAGGCTGATCAATCCCGGTGATGAAGCACGGTGCCCAAGGGTGGTGTGCCCCTTAAGCACACCCGTCAACACACTCAAATTTCGGGCACTGTGCGACGGAGGGTCTTCCAAAGTTGTATGGGATAGATTTTTTTTTTAATTCATATTCCTCCGATGTAAATGATCATCTTTCAGTACATAATGCAGCAGCATCTCCTTGCATGTTCCGGCTCGGAAATCCGACTGAAGTTCGGGAATACCTCTGTATTCATTCACAAAAAAAATCCCAAGGTATTCGTCCGTATCGAGATATGCATGCCCAAGTACTTGTTCGGACCGGTCGAAAAAATCTGGGTATTTACCCAGTCTCATCACCTAGTGACTTTAGGTTTTATTCAATTCATGAAAAAAATTGTGGGGTTCAACTCAACTCATCCCCCGATTACTCAAATTCGTGTCCATTCGGGATTGAAAAAAACAAATTCGACTTACCCGAAACCCCCCAAAAAAGGTCGGATCCCCGCCATGTATACGGGCGATGTGCTTTCGCGATAACCCTAACCCTAGCATATCGCATGAGGTACTCATGTCGATGGTGAGTACCGACGAGAGGAGAGATTGGGTCGGGAAATCATGTCAACCTCAAGGGTGCGGGGTACGGACGTTGTGACGAGTACAGTCCTGCAACAGTACATTGCAGGACATTGTACAGGTACTCGTTACGGATTCCAATTCGTGCTTTTCCACAGGACGGACGTATACTCGTGGGTACGTCGCTACTGCAATATTGTAATGGTGCTAATGCTACAGTACGACCAATACCTCCCGGTACGTACAAATATGCATAATTAATCTAACTAGCCAGATGACGCGCCAGAACAAGCTCTTCAATTCAGAAGGAGCCGCGTCGTGAAACCCAATGCTAGGCAGGCCGTGTCTCGAGGACAGATGACGACGGTTGAGCAGCACTAACGCCTGACACGTAAGCGAAGCTTGCAGGCGTAACTAGTCTGGGCTGAAACCTATTTAAGCCCATTGCAGTAGAGGGAGGTGACAGAACCTTTTAACAATTCCTTTGTTCACTTACAACATCTACTGCCTAAGTACAGCAGTGAAACATCTCTCATCAATTGCCTCTCGACAACATCATTTGCCATCTTGCAACAACAGAACTAGACAGACTAGAACAGATTTGTGCTAGCGTTTAGCTTTCAGAGGCTAACCGCCACACTGGTTTCGGAGCACTTTGGTCGACGCACGCTTTCGTTGCTCGTTGATCTGCTCGACGTTGTTTGATTGAGTTGAGATGGCTTCTCTTGGAGCTGGACATTACGTGGTTTTAGTAATTCACGTTGGAGGAACTAAACCGTCGGACTTGAAGTTGGTGTTTCAGCGTGAGCCTCGTTCTGGTAAAACTTGGTTCCCAGCTGGCTCTGTCTTACCTAACGAAGAGCCTGTCGACGCTGCTATTCGCGAGTTACACGAGGAGACCGGTCTTGTTTTGACATCGGATGATTTGACGCTGTTGAGTGGTGAACCTGTTAACGTTACACTACCTCAAGGACGACAGCTTGTTTACGTGTACTCGGCTTCTATTCCTGTCCTGTTTGCTACGAACAACTTACGTACACCTGCTCAGGTCGAGCAGGCTGTTTTGGCACAGTCGACAGTTAATCCGGATGGCACTTACGTCGTCCCGGAAACCATCAACATTGACGGTCTAACACTTACGCCCTCACAGAAGGGGTTACTTCGTGCTGAGAAGCACAAGAGTGAATTACTTCACTTTGGTTACGTGACTCAGTGGGAATCTTTTTATCGAGCAATCACACAACACGTTCCAGTCATGCAAGACGACACGTCTATCCCGAGACAGTTCCACATGTACTCCCGGTTTACGACGGTCGACTCTGATTCTGTATGGCTTCTGATTCGCGGACACATTAATCGACTGACTGGTGAAGGACCTACGGATTTACGAGTGGGAATGCCGATGCCTACCCACAACTTGGCTGGACTATCTGTGACCCTCACGGAGACTCAGCGTAAGGCTGCTATTACTTCACCGTACCAGAATGGTCAGGTACCTCATGTAGTGGAGGATTGGCTCGAAGCACAGCCTCAGCGTTTTATAATGCTTGGAATTACGGCTAACTCGTACGATGAAGTGTTCTGGGTTACTTCACAGTTTTCTGGACACCTAGGTGGGTGGTGGTTGAACCGGAAAAATCAGCCTCCAATTCCATCTACGTACAACGAGCTTGTTGCGGAGTTACGCAAGTCGACGTTTCTTCCGAACATTCATGACGACGTAATTAACGCTTTGCTAAGCTTTACGCAGAGCAACACGATGAGTTACGCGGTTTTCACTAAACAGTGCAACGACTACTTACGTCGGTCTCGTCAACACCTGACAGCTGAGGTACAGTGTGTACGCTTCATTAATGGCCTATCGAACGAAGCGCTCAAGAGACTAGCTAAGTCACACCGAGCTCGTCAGGGATACCAGACTACGCTAGTGGAGCTGCAAAACTTTTTGAATGACGTAGTGACAGACTCGCCGGAACTAGGCAATACAAAGTCTACTGCTGGACCATCTGCCCATCTCTCACGCAAGCGCAACCTTGATGAACCTTTCGAGGAAGCCTCTAACGTCTGGAAACGTAACAAAGGTGGCCGTGGACGTGGCCGCGGACGTGGACGTGGAGGTGGCAACAATGGTGGACGTGGTCAGACATCTGGCCGCGAAGATTTTAATTCACTCGCAAATGCAATGACAGCTGAGGAGCGTAAGCGACACATGGACGAAGGACTCTGCTTCAAGTGCCACAAGAAGGGACACCGTTTGTTCCAATGTCCGGAGTTCAAAGGCAAGGCACCGATGCAACCTAAGAAGCAATGATGGTGGCAAGGCTGTTCTACAAATGAACTGGAGCAGCCGGCTACATCTACTGTTCATTCTGAGACACTGTTAGCGACAGAGGTCGTCGAAACACCTTCGACATCTCCATCGACTACAGTTGCGACACATGTAACGCAAGTAGCAGGTCGTCGTCGTCAGACTAAGCAGAGACAGAGTCGTAAACCTTTAACCAGACGTTCAGTTGATTGGAAACTGGTTAACTCAGTCTTTGACTCTCTGCATGCACGATTCAACTTCACGTTGGAGGGATGTGCTGATGATGAAGGTCTTAACTCGCACGGTGACTTACCTCACTGTTCGCCGAGTGACTCGATTCTAGACAGAGATTTAACAGGAGAACGGGTGTTCATCAACCCACCCTGGGTCCTGGGAGTTAGCTGAGCAGATTGCGCAGCATTTTGAGGATTGTCGTCGAACATCTCCGACATCTACGATGGCTGTATTTGTACTACCGAAGTGGGCGAAATTTACTCAGGTGACTAAGCACTAGAAACTCTATCAAGAATTCCCAGCAAGGACACAACTTTTTACACGTCAGTCACTGGAGAACCCAGCGCAACAGGAGGTGGTTGCTCCAGCCCCTTGGCCTGTACAACTGTGGTTAGTCGACGCAGATTGTGCGTTTAACGACTCACCAGAACCTACAACACCTGATCAACCCGACTCGGTACCTGTACCAACAGACGACTCGGAACAGTCCATCGCTACGCTGCGACAATTTTCTTCGCCAGCTACAACACTACTGACTGACCTCACGGAAGCTCGCCCGTTAATTCGAACTGAGCTGACTGTGAAAACTCCTGATGGCGGACACCAAATTTCTGGATTAGTGGACTGCGCTGCGACACTTGATTTTGTGTCCGAGGACTTTGTACGACGCTTTGCTTTACAGACTCGAAAGTCTGCAAGTAAGACTCCAGTTCGACTCGCTAACGGACAACGAGTGACTTCTACGACAGTCTGTGACGTCACTTTTGAGCTGGCTCGACACAAGTTTCAACGGACTTTCAACGTCTTACGTGATTTACGCACAGCTGATTTAATCCTGGGTTTACCATGGCTTGATGACGAACAGGCCTCTTTACAATTTGGTACAACCAGAATTTTTACACTAATGGACGGCACAGCAGTGGAGACTACACTTGAGGAACGACGCCCATAGTGTCTACTCATGTCGTCTACGAAAGTTCAGAAGCTTATGCGCAAGACGCGCCGCAGCAGGGGACGTCACGCTGATTTTTACGTCATTGAACTTACATCAGCCGCCGAACAATCGACAGACTTCCACACTGGAGAGGAACTAACAGCAGAACAACGTGACAACTTCCGGACTTTACTCTTCGATAACTTCCCGGAGTTACTGCAACCTGTCGACTCTCCACCTGTAAGCAGACAGTGGGATCACCCCATTGAAACAATTGGCCCAATGCGACGCCAACGACTGAACAGATTGTCACCCGCAGAGCGCGCTGAGCTTAATCGACAGCTCAAAGACGCAGTGGAAGCTGGTTTGATACGCCCCAGCTACAGTGAGTTCGGCTCGCCAATTCTTTTTGTGCGAAAAGCTGATGGCTCGCTACGTATGTGCATTGACTACCGTGGTCTTAACGAGGTTACGCGTAAAGATGCTTACCCGTTACCGCGTGTGGACGACACTCTGGACGAACTTAAGAATGCGAATTTTTACACACACCTCGACCTCGCTTCTGGATTCTGGCAAGTTCGAGTGCGTGATCAGGACATTCACAAGACGGCTTTTCAGACCCCTAATGGCTTAATGGAATGGGTCGCCATGCCGTTTGGACTGTGCAACGCACCAGCTACATTTCAGAGGATGATGAACGACATTCTTCGCGACTTTTTACATAAGTTCGTGACAGTCTACCTGGATGACGTCTGTATCTACAATCGAACTCTGGAAGAGCACCTGGAGCACCTACGTCTAGTGCTACAGCGATTCAAGGAGGAAGGGCTGAAATTACGCCTTAAGAAATGCTTCTTCGGATTGCAAGAAATGGAGTATCTGGGCTACACTGTGTCAGCCGGGAAAATTTCGGTTTCCACAAAGAAAGTCGAGGCCGTTGCAGACTGGCCAGTGCCCAAGACGCAGAAGGAGGTTCGCAGTTTCGTACAGTTCAGCAACTTCTATGCGAGATTTATACACCATTTTAGCGACCTTACGGCTCCATTGACGGACTTACTGCGGAAGTCCCAGCCACAGAAGGTTACGCTGACGCCTGCCTGTTTGGAAGCCGTCGAGACTCTCAAGTTGCGGCTCATTTCCGCGCCATGCCTGATCCTTCCGGAGGTCGGCTCGGACGCGACGTTCACCGTGGCTACAGATGCATCAACAGTGGGGATTGCAGCAGTCCTGTTGCAAGACCAAGGAGGCGGTCTTCAACCAGTCTCTTACTGGGCGCGTAAGCTGAATCCAGCTGAGCGTGGTAACACTTACTCTGCGTACGACTTAGAAGCTTTGGCCGTATGCGAAGCTGTCAAGCATTGGAGGTGCTATCTTGAAGGGTGCTCTAAGTTCCTTGTCGTAACAGACCACGACACACTGCGACATCTGCTCAGGCAACCGAACAACAGGCTGAACAAGCGGCAAGCAAGATACCTGCGGGATTTGCAACCGTTTGTGGGCTCGATGACACTTGCATATCGCAAGGGAGCTCTGAACGAAGCCGACCCGTTAAGCCGGCGTCCAGACTTCGTACCTCAGGCCACAGTACCCTTATTTTGGGATGGCGAGGTTCCGTCAGATCGAGAATTACGACGGAAGTCCCAGCTGCTGTGTGAAGACGCACAGTTAAATTCACTGACTGTTGAAGCGTTGCAGCTGAGCCCTGAGTTCGCTGATCTCATTCGCGAGGGGTTCTCACAAGATTCGTTTTATGGGGACGATGGTGAGTGGACAAGAGACAGCCGGATAGAAGCCAGAGATGGGTACTTTTGGCGTCTCAATCGCCTCTGTATTCCACAGAACTCTGAGCTCCGACTGAGATTGATCACAGAGCTGCACGAAAGTTCGTCAGCTGGTCACAGAGGAGTTGCTAGCACTCTTGCTAAAGCACTCGACAGATTCTGGTGGAAACGAGTCCGCCAAGACGTGAAAGATTTTTGTGAACGCTGCGTCGTGTGCCGACGAGCGAAGATTCGACCGCAGCTGGCTGCGACTCTTTACCCATTACCTGTTCCACCCAGACCGTGGCACACAGTTGGTCTTGACTACCTGACACACTTGCCTGAGAGCAACGGCTTTAACAGTGTGCTGATTGTGGTAGACCATCTAACTCGAATGGCCCATTTTCTGCCATGTACAGAGTCGATTACTGCCGAAGAAACTGCCACTTTGTTTTTACATGGAGTCTACCGCTTACATGGACTTCCCCGTGTGCTAATCAGCGACCGCGACCCAAAATTTGTCAGCGCTTTCTGGCAGACACTCTGGAGACGCCTTGGAACGCGTCTGAATATGTCTTCCAGCCGACACCCAGAAACAAACGGATTGACAGAGCGCGTGAACAGCACGTTTCAGAAGCTTCTTCGTTGCTTGTGTTGCTATGATGGCTCTGACTGGTCGACACTTTTACCGCAAGTGGAGTTTGAGTACAACGCTTCGCGTGCACTCGGAATTGAGCACACACCGTTCGAGGCTAACTTTGGTTTTTCTCATGAGGAGCCTCCTGACCTGCTCTTCAGCATGCGACCGTCGATTCCAATTTCGCAAGACGCAACAGAACGGTTAAGATTGTTACAGGAAGTGCACAACCTGGTACGCTCTGTGTTACAGCTACATAAGGACGAGATGCAAGCGCGCACAGAACCGTCTACAGCGCCACACTTCGCTAAGGGAGACAAGGTGTCAGTCGTCACAGCAAATCTTTTTCTGCGAGGACAACCGAACATGAAACTCAGAGACAGACAGCTCGGCCCTTTTTCAGTGGAGGAGCAGATAGGAAAACACAGTTACAGATTGAAACTACCAGCGACAGTACGCTTACATCCTGCGTTCCATGTTAACAACTTACGACCCTGCTCTACCGCTCCGCTACGACCAGCTGTCCCAGTAATTGTACCTGAAGGAGACGATGAGGAATTTGACGTGTCGCACATCTCTGCTGTGTGCATCAAGTCGCTACCTGGGCGACGAGGCAAATATTTGCTCTTCATGACGCACTTCAGTGATGACGACATTCCACCTGTCTGGCACCGTTTGAACGAGGTGCATCGAACAATTGCGTTACAAGAATTCTTGGAGACGCCCCAATGGCGCAAGTTCGCCAAGACTCAGGCGTACATTGACTTCATGCACGCTTTCCCAACGCGCATTCCTGAGTTCCAGTAACTGCTTCAGTAAAGGAGCCAAGAACCACGGAGGTCTGCCTCGCGGCGGCCTCATTGATCTGTCAAGAGGGGGAGGGTACGAGTGTAACGAGTACAGTCCTGCAACAGTACATTGCAGGACATTGTACATGTACTCGTTACGGATTCCAATTCGTGCTTTTCCACAGGACGGACGTATACTCGTGGGTACGTCGCTACTGCAATATTGTAATGGTGCTAATGCTACAGTACGACCAATACCTCCCGGTACGTACAAATATGCATAATTAATCTAACTAGCCAGATGACGCGCCAGAACAAGCTCTTCAATTCAGAAGGAGCCGCGTCGTGAAACCCAATGCTAGGCAGGCCGTGTCTCGAGGACAGATGACGACGGTTGAGCAGCACTAACGCCTGACACGTAAGCGAAGCTTGCAGGCGTAACTAGTCTGGGCTGAAACCTATTTAAGCCCAGTGCAGTAGAGGGAGGTGACAGAACCTTTTAACAATTCCTTTGTTCACTTACAACATCTACTGCCTAAGTACAGCAGTGAAACATCTCTCATCAATTGCCTCTCGACAACATCATTTGCCATCTTGCAACAACAGAACTAGACAGACTAGAACAGATTTGTGCTTTCAGAGTTTAGCTTTCAGAGGCTAACCGCCACAGACGTTCTAATGACCAAAACCCTTTGTGCATGGCCTTTCCGTCGGTGGGCGCCAGCAGGCGGTGCAACGGCGGCGGCCCCGGAGGGGTGTGCACTCGCAAGCCCGTCGGCGCTCGGCCCCACCTCATCGTAGTGGGCGCTAGTAGCCCTACAACCGTGCCATGCCTAACATGGTTGGGGGCTTGGCAAGTGAAATCCGGCGGCTGTGATCCGCGGATCAACCGCTGTCGGGAAGCTTGAATACGGAGAAATGTTTGAAATACTATATGTACACCAGCGTCAAGATCTCCCGCTCGGCTAGTCCGGTGTTTCTTTCCGAAGCTAGATACTCCTCTAATACTCTCATGTCCACGGGCGGGACATGTGTTTGACGAGTTTTCTTGGCGGCGAGAAGGGTACATGAGGATCTGAGTTGGCGGCGGGCGTTGAAGGTGGACGCGGACAGCCATGAAGCATCGCATGGGCATGGCGTTCGATGGCACTCTGGCTTTCGATCAACTATGACAGTCTCGAGTGTCCATGGGGGGTCGACGAGAAGCTACGTAGGCCGGAGGAAGGTCGCAGCCGGAGGACAGCGACACGGTTTGGCGGCGGAGGTCCTTAGGATCGACCGCCGCCGGAAAACCCGGTACGAAGGGTTTCCGAATAAATGTTTCCGTGCCCAACATCTTTTGCGGAACGGCGACTCGATCCGCGTGTTCAACCTACCCCTCTCCTAGTCGGTACCCTGTTATCGACATGCTGCCTTAGGCAGTGTGCCTAGTGTTGGAGTTTGGAAGTAATGGTTACACGGGTAGTCTAGCCGGCCCCGCTAGGGGGCCAGCAGTGCGGACAAAGGAAGTGAAAAGAGAGGGATGGCGGCCGGCAAAGGCACCGGCATGGCCAGCCGACCGCCACTAACGGGGAAATAGAGTACCGCTATTAGTACAACACTAAGTACTAAGATAAGGACTAGCTACCTTGTACATAAGGACTAGGTAATGCAATGCTCGGGCGCCCGCTGGCGGCGCAACGGCGGCGGCCCCGGAGAGGGGTGCGCTCGCAAGCCCGTCGGCACCTACCTCTACCTCCACGCGGTGGGCGCTGGTAACCCCATAGCCGTGCCAGGCCTGGCACGGTAGGGGGTTGAACGAGGTACCGACAGCTGCGATCCGCGGGATCAGTAGCTGTCGGGAAGTTTTGTACGGAGGGTTTTGGAAAAACTTAATATCCGTACACCGGCACACGGATCTCCCGCTCGGCCAGTCCGATATGTCTTTTCCGCGACTAAATACTCGTAGATATTCTCCCGACGATGGGGCGGGGGCGACGTTGGCGAAATATTTGTTGGCGAAGAAGGGTACGGACGGATCAGCGGAGGGACGAGGGTGTTGGAGCTAGCGGCGGACAGCTGGGAAGCAGCGCTAGGGCACAACGCTCGCTAGCAGTCGCCAGCCTTGCAAGAGCCTTAGGTCTCCCTTGGGGGCGAGGCCTTATGCTACGCAGGACGGAGGTGGGTCGCAGCTTGAGGAGCGGCACGGTCTGGCGGCGGCGGTCATTAGGATCGCCCGCCGCCGGAAAAGCCCGGTACGGGGGGTTTTTGGAAAAATTCCCTATCCACCATCTTTTGAGGACCGGCGACTCGATCCATGTGTTCTTCCAACCCCTTCCCTAGTCGGTACCCGGTTATCGATAGGCTGCCTCACGCAGTGTGCCTAGGGTTATCGTAACGGCACACTGCTCGTAAAGGCGGCCCCCTAACAACGGAAACCACCGGGGGAGGGTACGGACGGCCACAGCGCGATCAGATAGATGTTGGAAACAGACGGGAAAAGGACAGGATACAGGAGAAAATCTGGCTCGGGGGCAGGAGAGCCAGCCGGACACCGTCTGCAGCCTAGTTATTTTCTCTTCTCAGCCCCCGAAGGTGGAGAGAAGACTCGGCTAGGTGGCGCGCTGCGTCGGGAGCAGCGGCTAATACCTCGGGCGGGGTTGAGCACGGATCGAGGCGAGACCGACGACGACCTATGCGAGGGGATTTTTCACCTGCCTTTCCCCCCTAGCTCCGGCACGACCGGAGTCGCACAGGAGCCGAGGTCATGCAGGTTCGCCTCGACCAGCTCAAGCTGAACAGCCTTGCTGATCAGCGACCCCGCAACGGTTGGAGCAAGCCGCGTGTCGTGGAGATTAGTGACATTTTATATTTCATACTTGTATGCAGACAATTCTTGTTTACGGGTATGTTTTAGACGGCATCGTTACTGCCATTGGAGAGGTTGGGATTAGTGGTTCTCAGTCAAGCCCCACGCTTCTAAGTCTAGCTAGGCGTAGCATAAGGGGGGGCCCGGAGACAGCAGCCGACTTTTACTGGTATTGTTGTGTTTAAGTTCAATTTCAAATTTTTGCAATGCTAGTTCTAACACTCCCCCTCGAGGTAGCTTAGGTCTTGTCGTCGCCTTGGCTTGTCTTCAAGGAAGGAGTCATCTTGGTCGTAGGCGTTGTTCGGGTAGCGGTATCTCAAGCCGGGTAGGTGACGCTATAGGTGCTCACAGGAACGGGATGCTATCGGCGAGTTGCCGACAATAATTGGTCCAAATGTACTGCGTAATGTACTAGTCTGGCATGTAGCGGGAAAACCGTCCACGGGCGAATTAGCTATCGCAGGAGATCGACCGGCGGGGAAGGGGATAGGCCAACATGGGTGCCAACAACGTGTAGGCACTCGAAAGGAGTAGTCGGGCGCTATCGTGTCGACCCCCCCCCCCCCCTTCGCCGTGGGCCAGGTTAGAACCTCGCTAAGTCAGATGAGCGTTGCGGCGTTGCCTCGGGAAAAAACAAAAACATTACTATTTAAAGTACGCGCGGCCCGAATTTTCGCGAATTGGTTTGAATTTGGTTTGAAATTAGATCCGGTCGATAGCATCGGTGAGCTGTGAGCTGGGTGGTGTAGACAACCCAACCTAGGGCGGCCATATGTGACCATGGGCGGCTGGTGTCGGTAGTGTTAAGTCAAGCGAGCATCCAGGTTGCACGCTCTTCTCCTTGGGTGGTGGAGGCGGTATTGCTAGTCTAAGGCGGCCACGGGGGACCTTGGGCGACTAGCGTCGGTATTGACTTAATAGCAAGTATCCAAGTTGCACGCTCTTTTCCTACTTGGGGCTACCGTATTTCGGAGGTCTGACTATCCCGGATAACGTTGTAGAGGGCCCATAACATGTTGGAGTTTGGAAGTACAATGGTTACACGGGTAGTTTAGCAAGCCCCGCTAGGGGGCCAGCAGTGGGGACAAAGGGAGTGAAACGAGAGAGATGGTGGCCGGCAAAGGCACCGGCAGGGCCGGCCGACCGCCACTTACGGGTAAATAAAATGCCGCTATTCATACAACACTAAGTACTAAGATAAGGACAAGCTACCTCGTACATAAGCACTAGGTAATGCATTGCTAGTGCTAACAAGGGGGGGGGGGGGGGGGGGGGGGGGGGGGGGGGATGACGGGCACAACGCGATCAAACAAGTGTTGGGAAACAGTCGGCGAAGGACCAGGAATATAAAAAACTCTGGCACGGAAGGAGGTTAGGAGGAGAGCCAGCCGGACATCGTCTGAGGCTATGGCCCTCTCTTCTTCCCAACCCCCGAAGGAGGAGGGAAGCCTAAGCTAGGAGGCGAGCTGCGACGGGAGGAGCCGTGGCTATCTCGGACGAGGGTGTGCGTGGATTGAGACGGGACCGTCGACGACGTGAGCGAGGGGGTTTTTCGCCTGCCTTCCCCTCCCCCATCCCCGGTACGACCGGAGTCGCACATAAGCAAAGGCAAGATAGGCCCGACGCGATGAGCGCAGGCTGACCAACTTGGCTGATCAGCGCCCTCGCAACGGCTTGAGCATGCCGCGTATCGTGGAGAATAGCTATATTTTGTATTACATACTTGTATGCATAGAAATAATTATGGAAGAAAAATCAAAACTGTTTACATGTATTATTTTGAAGGTATTGTTATTGTCAATGGAGAGGTAGGGATTAGTGGTTCACGGTGTAAACCCTATCGTAAGTCCCCGAGGGCGGTGATAAAGGGAGCGCCCATAGACATAAGCCCTCAGCTCGGTAGGTGCGCCCAGAGACATCATCCCTTAGCTCGGTATTGTTGTAAACAATTTCTATTTCTATTTCCGGCGGCGGTCGATCTAAAATCAGCGCCGCCATACCGTGCCACTCATGTGAACTCCTCACTGCAAGTGTCGACCTTCACCCCTTGGATGGATCCGCTCGACCTCTAGAGCGCCGGTAGACATCGATCGACCATCTTTCCCTAGCGTTGCTTCCCGGCTTTCGGCTGCTAGCTCCGACACCCGCGTCCCACCGTTGATCCGTCCGCACCCTCCTCCCCAAAAAACTATTTCGCAAAGACCTCCCCCACCTCCTTATCGGGAGAGGATCTCTAAGTATTCAATCTCGAAAAATCATAACGGACTAGTCGAGCAAGAGATCTTGGTGATGGAAGCGTACATAATTATTTTTGAAAAAACGTATCCTACCGTCACTAAAGAGAGTAATAAAATCCAAAGTACTACTAAATACTACTGAACCGTGAAACAAGGATGGTTCGGTAGCTCGAATAAGCAACGCCGACCGTCTTCGCTCAGGGCATGGCCTCCCAATGAGCGACAGAGTGGTGGGCGCAGGGCTCGTTGAGCAACAGGCACCGTCCACCTCTTCCCAACCGAGCCTAGCTCACCTAGGTCAATGGATCCGTAGCGACACTAGACGGTACACACAACAAGGCGCAGCTTTTAGAGTTTTGAAATTCGTCTCTCCGACAGCTCTCGCGCCACCCACTTCAAAATCCAAACATGCACCCGCCTCAGTACTACGCACAGTCAAATCCAACTCTCGTTTACAAAATCCCCCCCTACCCGGGGATGGCGCGCCACACCGCGCCCCATAGAGCGTCCGGACGTTAACGTCCGCCGCCTACTCCCTCCAAACCCAGGCCCCATCATGCATGGTCGTGTGCCGCCAACACACGCAACCCACTCGAACTCCAACACGAAACCAAACTACAACCCATCCTATCTTCCAAACATAC
>JAPMLY010003543.1:0-21237 GCA_026401115.1 Tetraselmis chui | reverse complement strand
AACCAAGCATCCCCCCCCACCACTATACATCCCTCGTGGATCCCCCTCCTCTCCCCTCACCTCCCCCGTTCACCCCCCACCCTCCAATCCGGCATCTGCACCTCCCACACCACTCACTCCACCCCCACCGCACCCACCACACACTTAGACACAGAATACCTCACCCCCTCCGACCACCACTACCCCCCCTGCGACGTAACACGCATCATCTCCAAACACAAAGACACAGAATACGGCCAAACGCAGTACATGGTCGAATGGGCCCCGGAACACCTCACGGAATGGGACATTCAGCTACAACTCGACGACGGCTTCCGCCTCATCTCCTCCACTCCCACATCGGTATGCCTCCCCTCCCCCTCCCCCACCACATGCTCCATCTGTCACGACCCCCTGCACACAGAACCCTCCTCCACCTGCTGCACATGCCCGCACTATGCCATACACTCCCAATGTCGCCCAGCTCAAGGACCCACCACATGGCAGTGCGAGTGGTGCGCTCGCGGCCAACGACACGACCTTACCCGCCTCCACGAAGTGCAGTGGGCCCCGTGCCTACAACTCCACGACACCATCAGTGAGACCCCCTCCGGCCCCACCGCCCTTACCGCATTTAACTCCGGCTATGTCCCCTCCACCGCACCCATTTTGCCAAAACCCGGACCCCCTCCGTGGTCACACCCACTTATCACATTCAACCATGACCCCATCAACCCCGACCTCGACATGCTCCCTACCGGTAAATTCGCTATCCACGCACACCCATCACTCCACGACACCACCATACTCTGCACTCCCGACGGCCGCGCGGTCACCACCCTTAACGGCCCCCGCGTCCGCCACCTCTACCAACTCTTTCGCCCCGACCTCTCGCAGCATACGTTCGAAGAGGAGGTCTATCACCTCCTCACCCGTCTAGGTTCCCGCTCAGAAATCCACTCACCCACACCCGCCACCACCACCCGAAATAGATGGGCCACTAGAGAAGACCTCCTCACAGCCCTCCGTCACACATTCCGCATCCAGACAGAACTCTACTCCGACCCCCTCAATAAATCCCTTCACTCCCACACATACCACTCCCTCTATCCCGAAGATATAGTCTTCTCATCCAGCGGTAGCAATGCCCCGCACACCTGGCAAGGCACCAGCATAGCCAACCCCGAATACGACCACGAATGCATGAGACGAGCCATGGAACACGCAATCACCAGCGCACACCTCACAGCCCCTCACACACCCAGCGCAACCATCCTCATCCTCCCCCGATGGGAACACACACCCTATCGCCACTCCAAATACATCAACTCCCCATACACCCACCACCTTTACACCCTCCCCAATGACGCAAACACAGTTCATCTCCCTAAACTCCACCCCGGCCCCCATCCCCTCCATTGGCCCCAGGGACACATACCGCGTCCTAGGGGTAGAACTAAACACCTCCCCCCCACTAACTCAATCCCGCAGAATCAGAGTCATCCGTGGCCTCCTCATCGGAAAACATTTTACCCTCCAGCTCGGCCTCTTCACGGACTCCCAACTCGACACTCTCGAAGGACAAATCTGCCGCGCTCTCCGCTCCGCCGTCTCCTCGGTACGTAACCTCCCCCGCACCGCCCTTCACCGCCCCACATCAGACCTAGGATACGGCCTCCCCTCCCTCAAAGCCCACGCCGCACAACTCACAGTATGCCACTTACATAAAATCATGAATGCCTCAGGCTATAGAGGCCACATGGCCCGCGCACACATACGCACCCTATCCACAACGTATTCCCACTGGCCCTCAGAATCCATCATGTCAACCTGTTACACTCCACCCACACTAAAATGCTTAGTCCGAGCTCAACGCGACGCGGGCACCCTATTCCACAACATTCCCCCACTCTCCCTCACCAACCCTATCGCCTCCACAATCCGTGCCCACTTCACCACTCAAGACAACGCCCTCCTCACCTCACTCCGGGACAAAGCCACACACATCACCGACCCTCACACATACAAACAAGCCTACTGCGATTTCTCCCCCCGCAAAACACACGCCTCCCTCCTACCCCGCCTCACCCCCCTCTGGAAAAACAACATTACCACATGGCCACAAGTCCTCCTCAGAGCCACCTCATCCTCATTCATCCTCAAATCATGCAAATCCATCACCACACTCACGGGGTCCACCACCCCCCTCTCAGTTCCCATCCGCCTCCTCGCAGCAATCCTCACCGAACCCCTCGATACTATACACAACCGCCTCCCCATCACAAGCCTCAATACCAACCAAGCATCCCCCCCCACCACTATACATCCCTCGTGGATCCCCCTCCTCTCCCCTCACCTCCCCCGTTCACCCCCCACCCTCCAATCCGGCATCTGCACCTCCCACACCACTCACTCCACCCCCACCGCACCCACCACACACTTAGACACAGAATACCTCACCCCCTCCGACCACCACTACCCCCCCTGCGACGTAACACGCATCATCTCCAAACACAAAGACACAGAATACGGCCAAACGCAGTACATGGTCGAATGGGCCCCGGAACACCTCACGGAATGGGACATTCAGCTACAACTCGACGACGGCTTCCGCCTCATCTCCTCCACTCCCACATCGGTATGCCTCCCCTCCCCCTCCCCCACCACATGCTCCATCTGTCATGACCCCCTGCACACAGAACCCTCCTCCACCTGCTGCACATGCCCGCACTATGCCATACACTCCCAATGTCGCCCAGCTCAAGGACCCACCACATGGCAGTGCGAGTGGTGCGCTCGCGGCCAACGACACGACCTTACCCGCCTCCACGAAGTGCAGTGGGCCCCGTGCCTACAACTCCACGACACCATCAGTGAGACCCCCTCCGGCCCCACCGCCCTTACCGCATTTAACTCCGGCTATGTCCCCTCCACCGCACCCATTTTGCCAAAACCCGGACCCCCTCCGTGGTCACACCCACTTATCACATTCAACCATGACCCCATCAACCCCGACCTCGACATGCTCCCTACCGGTAAATTCGCTATCCACGCACACCCATCACTCCACGACACCACCATACTCTGCACTCCCGACGGCCGCGCGGTCACCACCCTTAACGGCCCCCGCGTCCGCCACCTCTACCAACTCTTTCGCCCCGACCTCTCGCAGCATACGTTCGAAGAGGAGGTCTATCACCTCCTCACCCGTCTAGGTTCCCGCTCAGAAATCCACTCACCCACACCCGCCACCACCACCCGAAATAGATGGGCCACTAGAGAAGACCTCCTCACAGCCCTCCGTCACACATTCCGCATCCAGACAGAACTCTACTCCGACCCCCTCAATAAATCCCTTCACTCCCACACATACCACTCCCTCTATCCCGAAGATATAGTCTTCTCATCCAGCGGTAGCAATGCCCCGCACACCTGGCAAGGCACCAGCATAGCCAACCCCGAATACGACCACGAATGCATGAGACGAGCCATGGAACACGCAATCACCAGCGCACACCTCACAGCCCCTCACACACCCAGCGCAACCATCCTCATCCTCCCCCGATGGGAACACACACCCTATCGCCACTCCAAATACATCAACTCCCCATACACCCACCACCTTTACACCCTCCCCAATGACGCAAACACATTCCTACCCCCCGACCAACACACTGGCAACCCCACCCCCACCCCATTCGGCACACGATGGATGGTCGACATATACCTCGTCGCCAACCCCCTCGCACTCTCCACCCTCCCATCACCCACAGCCATGACCGCACTTCACAACACTCTCGAATCTATCTACGACACTCACCTCCCCAACCCCATCATCACCCCCCCTCCTCCACACCTCATTGTCACCTACTCACCCCACTCAGCAGGTATATACCACCGCCCCCCAAACCCAACTCACCCCCTCACATACCCCCTCCCAGACCGCGTACATCTAACGTACCCCCCCACCAGAGGCACCCTTGCTTGGAACTGGCAGGACTTTGTATACACAGACGGCTCGAAAAAAGGCAGCTCGACCCCCCTCGGAGCAGCAGCTACCCACCCCGCCTCGGACACCAAAGTCAAAATCCTGGTGACCTCTACCCCTCCCTCCCATACAATAAATCGGGCTGAATTAGCTGGCATAGATGTAGGCCTCCAATTTGGCCGCACCCACCTCCTCACAGACAGTGCGTGCTCCCTCCGCCTCATACAAGGCTACTTAAACTGCCCTTCCGCTTACCGCCACAACATTCATCGCGACACCCTCTCATCTATCACACACACCCTTAAAACCCGCTGCGAAGCAGGCATCCGTACACACCTCGGCAAAATCAAAGCCCACAACCATTCCCTAGGCAACGACCTCGCAGACACACTCGCAAACCAAGTCGCGGATGGTCACCCACCCGACACTTTATACACCACAGGTTCTGAAGTCACAATAGGCCACTGGACATGGCCATACACCCTCCTCCCACAAACCCTAGGGGACCCCATACCCTACAGATACACCAACCTCAAATCCGACGCACACACCTACAGCACAAAACACACACACACTCCTCTCTCGCAAACAACCAAACACGGAGCCCTCCTCGCCCGCGCCGCGAAGGACGGCGCCGATTTTTCTTACCACAAAAAACACTCAACCCTCACAAATATCCAGTTCACACACAAACAAGAATTCATGTGGGGCGTCCACAACACCCGCCTACTTACTCACAACCCCACCCTGCGCTGCCCCCTATGTGGTCAATTCACCAGCAACGGCCACATGGCCGGTAACTGCCCCTCTATGTCTGGTCTAAGACAGGACCGACACAACAGCGCTCTGCAACTCCTACTCTCCCTACTGGAACGCCACAACGGAGGACGTTGGGAAACCATCACCGCAGACTTCGGTAACAAACCCATAAAATCGTTTGCTTCCCCCACCCCTGCCCTCACTCCACTTGACTGCCACCCACCTCACCCCACCCACATGCCCACCCGACTTGTTGCTGCTGACGAAGGTCTCTCGCCTGACTCCCTAACCTCATGCCCCGCCGTCCTCCCCCCTGAGATTCTCCCCCCCCTGCTTCGTCCCCCTGCACACAAACCTGACTTCATCCGCATCCTCGAACCCCGATTCGTTGGTCACTCCAACGGTCGCCGTCGCTACGCGTCCATAAAAAAGATTCAGATAGGGGAATGGAAGTACTGCACAGACAACAACCTCTCCCACACAGCCGACCTCATACGTGACAAATACACACCCCTTGCGAACGCCATCAGAAACCACTGGCCAGGCACAGTGGTCGACATCCTCCCCATAGTCATGAGCCGCACAGGTACACCGCACTCCTCCACCATCACGAGTCTCACCTCCCTTCTCACCGCCCGCACCGACCCTCCAGATAAACTCGTCTCCAAAGCACATCTCGACACATCTCGCATTCTTGCACAACTCCATACGCATACTGTCCAATGGCTGCATCACCTCCTACGCATATACCGCATCAAGTCCCGCACGACCTCCCGCCGCGCATCCGCACATTGCCCCCTCGCACGACCCTGAATGCACACAACCTTCGCCTCTACTTGCACCCTCCCCGGGGGGGAGTAAAACCCCCGAACACCCTTGGAGAGGTTGGATTAGGTGGTTAACGGTCTAGCCCTGACTTGTAAGTTCCCTGTATGGCATAGTTGGGAGGGCCCAGAGACAGCAGCCGACGCATCCGCCTTTTGTGAAAAAACCGGCGCATACGGTACATGTTGTAAACAATTTCAATTTCATGAGTCTTGGCAAATTTGTGCCATTTGGGCGTCTCCAAGAAATCTTGTAACGCCGTGATACGATGGACCTCCTTCAACCGGTGTCAGACATGTGAAATGTCATCATCTTGAAGTGCGTCATGAAGAGCAAATATCTGCCTCTTTGTACAGGGAACGACTTAATGCGGACAACAACGATGTGAGAAACGTCGACCTCCTCATCGTCTCCTTTTGGAACAGTCATTGGGACAACATGTCATAGTGAAATTGTAGAGCATGGTCCTAAATTGTTGACGTGAAGCACCGGGTGTAAGCGAACCGTCGCTGGCAGCCGTAATATGTAACTGTGTTTCCCAATCTGCTCTTCAACTCTAAAAGGTCCAAGCTGTCGATCACGCAGCTTAAGGTTAGGTTGTCCACGTAAGAAGAGGTTCTTTGTAACGACTGACACCATGTCTCCTCGAACGAAGTGCTCTTGACGGTTCTCAACGAGCTTGCATCTCATCTTTGTGCAACTGTAACACCGTACGTACCAGAGCATTGATCAACGCCCACATGGACACACATGCGAATGAGACAGTTGTGGAGCACCATCGTGACGCACAGCGCGACACCCCGCCTCCCGTTCGGGCTCCAACTTCAGTCCATCTACCCCGTAAGCTGGAGGACATGTTGGAGATGCAGCCTCAACGTTTTGTCATGCTCGGCATTAACGCATGCTCGTACAACGCCGTCGTTTGGGTTACGTCCCAGTTTTTGGGACCCTTGTTTAGTTGGTGAAATTTGAAATTGTTTACAACAATACCAGTATAAACCGGCTGCTGTCTCTAGGCCCCCCCTTTTGCTATGCCATACAGGACTTAGAAGCGTGAGGTAGACCGTTAACCACTAATCCCAACCTCTCCAATGGCAGTAACAGCTAATAATTTTGTAATCAAGAAAAACAGATCTAAAAATAAATCCACTTGTCGAGAAATGCAAAACTAAACCGCTGCTCGACCTTCACGATGCACGGCCCGCTCCCGCCGAACCGGGGTGTCGACCGGCCTAGGCCGGTCGGCGTTCGGGAGGGACGACGGGCCAGCCTAATCTAGCTCCCGCGTGACTTCGGTCTTGCCGAAGGTAGGAGGGGAAAGGCTGGCAAAAAACCCCTCCTCGCGCGGTCGCTCGTCGATCCCGCCGCTCCATCCCGTAAACCCCGCCCCAAGGTCTTGCCGCGTTCACCGACGCGGCGGTCCTCCTTGTCGAGGTCCCCCACCACCTCGAGGACAGGTGGGGGGGACCGAGACACACAGACATAGAAAAAACTAGCGCTCCTGCCTCCGCGCCTGAATTTTCCCCGCTCATTTCCCCGGTTTTTTCTCTGTCTGGTACCCGGGTACCTGTCGGTTTTCCGGCATGTGGCCGTACCCTCCCCCCTCTGATCGCGCGTCCACCGAGCAGCCTTTTCTTGAGCGGGGGCCTCCGCGCTCACCCGGGCCCACGCTCAAGGACTCCAAGGAGTATGAAGGTCTGTCGGGGTAGTGGGTGTCGAAGAGGGGGGGGGGAAGGTCACCGTAGCCGGATCCGGCGGGCCGCGGGCGCCCGGAATTAAACAAAACCCTCCGTGCCGGGTTTTCCGGCGGCGCCGACCCAAAGGGTCGTCGTCGCCAGATCGTGTCGCTCCTCCCGTCGCGACCGTCCTCCTTGCCGTCCCAGCTGACTCCTTCCCCCGGGAGATGACGCTGGACGACGTAGCGGCGCGCTAGTGAGCGCCCTACCCTGGTGCTGCTCCCCAACTAGCGCGATGCCGGGTACGGACATTATTTTTAGTATCCAAAAAAGCCCTCCGTACAGGGCTTTCCGGCGGCGGTTGATCCTAAGGATCGCCGCCGCCTCATGTAGCCGCTCCTCCGTCTGCGACTCGCCACCGTCCTGTGTCATGTCTTGCCTCACCCTTCGGCAAGGTTCGACCGGCACAGGGCTGGTCGACAGCTAGCGAGCGCCCTTTCCTGGCGCTGCTTCCCGGCTGGCCACCACCAGCTCCAACACCCGCCTCCCACCGCTGATCCGGCCGTACCCTCCTCGCCATCAAACGCTGCCGTAGTACAGGTCCCACTCCTAAAAGTAAGGCTGTATCTAGGAGTATCTGTACGCGAAAAAACATATCGGACGGGCCGAGCGGGAGATCTTGGCGCCGGTAGTGTACAGAAATTATTTTTTCAAAAGCCCTCTGTACAAGGCTTTCCCGACAGCTGCAGATCCCACGGATCGAGCTGTCGGCCCTCTTAGCCCCCTACCGTGCCATGCCTGGCACGGCTACGGGGTTTCCAGCGCCCACCACGGGGAGGTGAGGGGATGCCGACGGGCCTGCGAGCGCACCCCCCTCCGGGGCCGCCGCCGCTGCGCCGCCGGCGGGCGCCGTTTAGTTGGTGGCTTAACCGTAAGCAACAAGCTTCGATCCTACACACGTTCGACTCTTTGGTAACAAGGATTCGCAAGACGTCTTGTTGCCCAACATTAGGGATGACGCGATTAACACCTTGGTTGGACTTACGCAAGGCTCCATGAGCTACGCCAGCTATACGCATTTGTTCAACGACTTTTTACGGAGGTCTTGACAACCTCTTACGGACGGTCTTCAGGGCATTCGCTTCATTAATGGATTGGCGAATTTCCGGCTTCATACTCAGGCTAAATCCCATCGTTCTCAGCACAAGGGTCACCACATACTCTTGATGGAGTTACAGAATTCCTTGAATGACCTCATGACCGACTCACCGCATCAGTGCCTTGCAAGAAGCGCACCAATCCCATCTGACAACCCGTGAGGTAGTCGACTTTCTAAGAAGCGTTCTTTTGAGAAACTAGAGGTTGAGGGTAACAAACGACTTCATCGAGGGGAAGGATCTGGGCTTGGTCGAGGTCGTGGTCGTGGAGGGCCAATCGTGGAGGCCGTGGTCGATCTTTTCCAAACACTTGCCACATTGATTTCAACGCCATCGCTGGACTCATCATGAGCGTGAACGACACCAAGAGAAGGGAATTTGCTTCAAGTGCCACAAGTAAGGACACCGTGTCTTCAAATGCCCGGAGCTCAAGGGCAAGGAGCCGGTCGACGCGCCCAAAAATCAGAAATGATGGTGGCATGGTTGCTCTTCGGACGAATTGGAGCAATTGGCTACATATACTTGTCGTCTTGAGACATTGTTGGCGACAGAAGTGCAAGTTACTACTTTAACACTTCCATCGACTTCATTTATGACCCCAACTAAGTATTTACCTCGTCATCGTCATCAGAGCAAGCAGAGAAATAGTCGTAGACATGTAACAACTAGACGTTATTCAATTGATTGGAAACTAGTTGACTCCGTTTTCGAGGCTATGCACGCACAATTTGACTTCACTTTGGAAATCTGTGTAGACGACGAAAGTCTTAACTCACACGGTGACTTACCTCATTCTTCGCCGAGTGATTCAGTCTTGGAGAGAGTCTTGAGTGGAGAGCGTGTGTTCTTCAATCCACCCAAGGAGTTAGCAGAATAGATGGCATGCCACTTAAAGAGATGTAGACGCACAACTTTGACGACGACGGTGGTTGTGTTTGTTCTTCCTAAGTAGGCTAAGCTCAACACCATCACTCATCATAGAAAATGTACCAATAATTCCCGGTTCATGCAAAGTTGTTTACTCGCGAGTCGGTTATTGACCCGACTCAGCAAGAGGTAGTTGCGCGTGCTCCCTGACATGTTCAACTTTGATTGTGAATTTTACGATTCAGCCCCGGACTAAAATTACTTGTCTACCTACCTCAGTACTTGTACCGCGAGATGAACATGCACCTTTGATAGCTAAGCTACGACATTTTTTTTCGGATACTACCGCTCTGCTAACATCACCGAAGCTCGCCCCTTTATTCGAACCGAGCTGAATGTGAAAACTCGTGATGGCGGACAGCTAATTTCCGGATTAGCCGATTGTGCTGCGACGCTTGACTTTGCGGCAGAGGACTTCGTATGACGCTTCTCTCTTTCGACCGGCAAGTCCAAAGTGAAAACACCAATTCTACTATCTAACGGATAACGTGTGACGTCATCGACAGTCTGTGACATCACTTTCGAGCTGACTCATCATGAGTTTCAACGGACTTTTTTACGTCTTACGTGATTTATGCGTTATTGATCTGGTACTCGGTTTACCATGGTTGGACGACGAACAAGTATCTTTATAATTCGGCACAACGCGTGTTTTCACCCTGATGGACGGTACATCTGTAGACACTCTAACATAGGAGCGCAGACCATAATGCCTACTAATGTCATCTTGCAACATTCAGAAGCTCATGCGCAAAACGCGCCGAAGCAGGGGACATGACGCTGATGTTTTCGTAATTCACGTCATGCCAACAGCAGAACAGCCGGCAGAATTTCACACTAGAGATGAGTTAACCGCAGAACAACATGAGAACTTCCGGTCGTTAATTTACGACGACTTCCCGGAGTTACTGCGACAAGTGGATTCGCCGCGTATGAGCCGACAGTGGGACCACCCGATCGAGACTATTGGCCCAATGAAATGCCAGCGTCTTATCCGATTGTCACTTGCGGAGCGTGCTGAACTCAACCGACAGCTCAAAGACGCGGTGGAGGCTAGTTTGATTTGCCCGAGCCACAATGAGTTCGGCTCACCAATCCTTTTTGCGCGAAAGGCTGATGGCTCACTACGACTCTGCATTGATTACCGTGGAAGTAACGAGGTTGCGCGTAAGAACACCTACCCGCGTCCGCGTGTGGATGGCACCCTCGATGACCTAAATGACGCGAATTTCTACACCCATATTGACCTCGCGCCTAGCTTCTAGCAAGTTTGAATGCACGGGGAGGAAATCCACAAAACAGCGTTTCAAACACTTGGTGGAGTGCGTCGCCATGCCGTTCGGTTTGTGGAATCCGTCAACTACGTTCGTGCGGATGATGAACGACATCTCGCGCGGCTTTTTACACAAGTATGTAACTGTCGACCTCGACGACATCTGTGTCTAGTCGCACGCTGAACGAACACCTTGAGCACTTGCGTCTTGTGCTTCAATGATTCAAAGAGGGGGGCTTGGAGTTGCGCATGAAAGTGCTTCTTCGATCCTTAGGAGATGGAGTACTTGGGCTACACTTTGTCTACAGGTAAAATTTCCGTTTCGATAAAGAAAGTCGAGGCTGTTGCAGGCTGGCAAGTGCCGACGACGCATTAGGAGATTCGCAGATTCGTGCATTTCCGCAACTTCTACGCCAAGATCATTTCCATTTTAGCGACCTTACGGCTCCATTGACGGACTTACTTCAGAAGTCCCAACCACATAAGGTTACGCTGACGCATGTCTGGTTGCAAGCCTTCGAGACTCTCAAGTTACGGCTCATTTCCACGCCATGCATGATCCTTCCGGAGGTGAGCTCGGACGCGATGTTCACCGTGGCTACAAATGCTTCGATAATATGGATTGCAATAGTCATGTTGCAATATCAAAGAGGAGGATTTCAACTAGTCTCTTAATGGACGCGTAAGCTGAATCCAACTGAGCGTGGCATCACCTACTATGACCGTGATTTAGAGGCTTCTGCCGTTTGCGAAGCGGGTAAGCATTGGAGGTGTTACCTTGAAGGGTTCTCTAAGTTCCTTTCCATAACAGACCACGACACACTGCGATATATGCTTAGGCAACCAAACAATATGTTGAACAAACGACAAACACGTTACCTGCGGGACATGCAACCGTTTGTGGGTTCAATGACGCTTGCGTACCGCAAAGGAGCCCTGAACGAAGCAAATCCATTTTGTCGGAGACCAAACTTTGTACCTCAAGCCACAGTTCCATTGTTTTGGAATGGCGAGGTTCCGTCAAATGCAGAGTCAAGAAGTCCCAGCCGTTATTATAAGACGCACATTTATACTTACTGATTATTAACGTGTCGCAGTTGAGCCTTGAGCTCGTTGATCTCCTTCGTCCCCAAGACTCGTTTTATGGGGACGAAGGTGAGTGGACAAGGGACAGTCGGATAGAAGCCAAAGATGGGTACTTTTGGCGTCTCGATCGCCTTTGTATTCCGCGGAACTCTGAGCTCGGACTGAGATTGATCTCTGAGATGCACGACACTTCGTGACTTGATTACAAAAGAGTCGCTTGGACTTTTGTGTAAGCGCTCGACAAATTCTGGTGGAAAAGAATTCGCCAAGATTTTATTTTGCGAGCGTTGCGTCGTGTGTCGATGAGTTAAGATTCAACCACGTATGGCTGCGACTCTTTACCCCTTACTTGTTCCGCCCAGACCGCGGCACATTGTGGGACTTGACTACTTGACACACTTGCATGTGAGCAACGGATTTGACAGTGTGTTAATTGTGGTCGACCATCCGACTCGAATGGCCCATTTTCTGCCGTACAGAGCCCGTAACAACGGAGTGACTTGCCATTTTGTTTTCACAAAAATTCTACATATTACATGGATTGCCCCGAGCGTTGGTTAGTGACCGCGACCCGAAATTCGTCATCGGCTTTTGGCATACACTTTGGAGACGCCTTGGAACGCGGCTCAACATGTCTTCCAATCGACATCCAAAAGCGGGCGGAATAACGGAGAGCGTCAATAGCACGTTTCCGCAGATTTTGCGATGTTTTTGCTGTTGCGATGGATCGAACTGGACATGCATGTTGCCTCAAGTGGAATTTGCGTACAACGCTACTCGAGCACTCGGAACTGACCACACCCCCTTCAAGGCGAACTTTGGCTTTTCTCCAAAGGAACCACTCGAGCAAATGTTCAGCATGCGACCATCGATTTCGGTTTCGCATGACGCGATAGAGCGGTTATT
Source organism: Tetraselmis chui (assembly GCA_026401115.1). Classification (NCBI taxonomy): domain Eukaryota; kingdom Viridiplantae; phylum Chlorophyta; class Chlorodendrophyceae; order Chlorodendrales; family Chlorodendraceae; genus Tetraselmis; species Tetraselmis chui. Next base: position 8,661 of record JAPMLY010003543.1, on the reverse strand, counting down.
TTTTTTCATGAGATTCATGCTCTTGTACGTACGGTGTTATGGCATCTAAAGCAGTTTCTCTAGCTAGTAGCAACTACCTTTTGCCTTTGGGCTCACCAATCGGCTCGCGCAACCCACCCACCCTTCCATGATCAAGCGTTGAATAGAAATAATACCCATGAATAGCATCGTTTTTGTGCCTTTTTATCCAAAATTAAATCATGTTGTTGTCATATTTACCATTATTTTTACAAGATAACGTAATGAAAGCCACCAAGCAAACATTAGCAAGGAGGAGAAAACCCCTGAGACCTAAGCCCAAGGAACAAGAAGGCATGCCACATCATCAGCAATGCCTTCATGCAAAGCGTCGGGAAGATAGGAACCCAAAGTACCATGAAGAGGAGCATAAATACGTTGCATGCATTCTCGCCGCACATCCCCCCAAAAAAATGTTGTTGTCATATTGGTATAATGCAACCCCCATGCGCTACATTGATGTGATGAACTGTCTATATGTGCATGGGGTCACATCTGAGCCCTCACATCTGTAATAGGTGACCCCTTACACAAAACCCTGTTTTGATATGTTAACTTTTGGCATGATGTTGCGCCCCACCTCAAATAGTTAATCTACAAGGCCATCTCAATTCAGTGCAAAATATCCCATTGGAAAATCGGTGGTAGTGTAGCGAAGTAGGGCGCATTGGAACATTAATTGGTCTTGAGATTTCAATTATTCCGATAACGGCGCACAGTAAATTTTTATCTACTCACCATGCGAGCCGAACTCTATCCGTTCTGCGTTCCGGGCGCGAAAGGGATGGCGTTGGCCGCCCTTATCGACGATGGTGATGCCCATGGATAGTTTAGGGCCAATATCGGTGAGCATTGTAGCACTCCTATATTCACGGGGGTCGTTAGGACGGTAACGGACACTGCGGCACTAATGCGATGGGAGGATGGTGATCATGTAGGGGTTCTACTCAAGAACATAGAACTTAACGGCGAGACACTCCGAAGAGCCCAAACCGCCTTGGCTGGGTAGTTTCAGCCCCAAACATGAGGCGCGACCGATGAAAGGTGAGTGGGCGGTGCCGGATGCGGCGCTGCTAGAGGTAGAGCTCGAGTGGGAGGAGGAGCCGATTTTAACGTACACGCGAAGAAATACCGGGGCACTCTGCACCGACTCGCCACCCGGCCACCATTCCGGCGTTGCGTCGCCAAAGGTCCCCTGCGACGACTCACTCGACAAGAATGCTTCCCTTGACAGCGGCAACACCATGATTCCGAGTCCGAGGAGCGAGGTCGGGGTCATGGGAGCAACATAGGCGGGGGCCGTCGTGGTAGCGGCGTATCGTTGCGCGGCAGCGCTTCCGCTAGTAGGAGAGGCCGAGAGCGTGTCCGAGAGCGTGGTTGTAGACATGCAACCGACTTGCTACCCGTCCAAGGTGAGATCATCCTCGGAGAAAGTGACTCAAGTGCGGAGGACTCGGAGCCGGAGGCCGAATCCGAGCAGAAGGAAGAGCCCGGACCCGGAGAACATGATCCTAGGGAGCCAAATATGGAAAAAGCGGCAAGGTTGCAACATCGACACATTCCTTTGCAACGGTCACCAACGCCGTCCGGCTACCTTCAAGCTCCACAACCGCACAGAGAAGTCGTCTCTAGACTTCTTTGCGAGCACTTTTCATATAGACTTTGTTGGAAACAACTGCCACGGAGATGACTCGTTGTGGGTTGGAGCTCGGGTTCGGCGGGGGATGGAAGGTCACCCATGCGGAGGTGTGCCAATTTTTTGCTTACCCCCCCAAAGACCCCCACCACATTATGCAAAACCTTATTGGAGAGACTTTGCGGGGCCGCTGCAAGCGCCGCAAGTGCAAATACTACTCGAAAAAGACACAACACCATTGCGCATGTGCCCCTTGTGTAAAGGGACAGCTGTGCATGTTCATATGTTGCCCCGCGCAAAATCACGAGTGCATTGTCAAGCACCATGGTGATATCCTGGCCCCCAACAAGTTGTCCCTTGCCGTGACACAACAATGGGTGACAAGGAAGACTGCTAAGGAGACTTGAAAGCAAGTTTTTGGATCTAGTTAAGCTTTTGGTGGTAAGAGCTCAGCTCAGGTAGAAAAATCAAGCACGGACAAGCATCAACATATTGTAACTAACTAAACGATAGCATGTCTTCTCTCTGTTTTGCACCATGTTGTTATATCATGGTGCTTGCATTATGGTTTACCCGTATGCGCATTTCGGATTCATTCTTGACCGTTTATGGGGCATACTTATACATGAGATGACCCCCTAACATTAAAAAAATGTAATTTGGGGTCACATGTGTGTGGCGGTTAGCCTTCTGTAGCTACTTGCTAGCACAAATCAGTCCTAATATGTTCTGTTCTGTCGCTGCTTGATGTCAGAGTGACAATGCAGATGGGAGATGATGAGAGGATGTTTCACTGCTTGTACTTTAGCAGTATGTGTTGTAAGTGAACAAAGGATTTGTTAAATAAATCTGTCACCTCCCTCTACTGCACTGGGCTTATATAGGTTTCTGCCCACATAGCTTACGCCTGCTTATTGTCTCGCTTATGTGTCTGGCGTTAGGACTTTCCAACCGTCGTCAACAGTCAAGAGACGCGGCTCGGCAAGCATAGAGAATCACGACGCGGCTCATTCTGCATTAGAAACCTCGCTTAGGCGCGTCATCTGGCTAATTAGATTAACTGTGCGTACATGTACGTACCAAGAGGTATTGGTTGTACAATATGCATCAGAACCCTTGCGAATGTTGTTGTACCGACGTACCCACGTTGTACGTCCATCCGATGAAATTTGCCACCACGCTTCACGATGATGTTCAATGAAGAGTTTGGATGTGTGTGAACCCATTTTACGCCGATTGAGGCCGATGGATGAAGTTACATCATCCTATTCCGTGAAAGACCCGGCCGAGCCCTGTTTTTTGCCGTCTCGAGTGGCTCTGACCCATGAATACATATCATCTGCATGGTCTGTATCATGCTCACAACCGACCTTCATCTTCTATCACGGATTTAACATGCCTAGAGGAGCAATATGCTGTAGAATGGGTGAATTCTGAGGCCATCTACATGTCGTGCTCACACCGGATGGGGGGGAAAGTGAATGGGAGCTGTAGGGTCACATGTAACCCCGTCCACGCGCAAATAACAGACAGATGAACAGCGTGATGATGTGCACACTACATACTACAGAGTACTGGTAGTAATACTTGTACAAATACGATTTAACGAGAGTTGCACCCCCGCGATATGAGCGAAAAGAATGTCATCACGGGCGTCAGGTGATTCTGGCCTGGCTGGGTGGCGCTGCTGAGGTGTTCCGCAACCGAGGTTTCATAACGTGATGGCTCGCAACGTTGTGGAGCTCGGCCCACCCGGTGTGACCGAGGTCGTAAATACCAACCCAACTGGTGAGCAGGCAAGCACACAAACACACGCATGTTCTCACCGTATGAGACGCGCGGCTATAGGAAACGCTTCGCTTTAGCCTCTGACAGTATCGGGTTTGATGCAAACCCTACACTTTTTTTTCCAGCTCATCCGCGGGAGTAGCGCCGCTGCTGACCCAGTGACGTCAGCTGGGGCCAAGACTCCCCACCGACTCACCATTTCTGGGCAAAGGGGCTTGGAATTTTCACAGCCTCGACTCTGCAAACATATCGTCATATTATAGGACGATGACGGTCATGAATATGGACTTCTTCCGAGCAAAGGGCTTGCTGCGCCACCCTGTTTTCGATGTGGGCTTCTTTGAGAACTTTGGCTTTTTGGTGGTACGTACAACCCGTCCCAGCGCAGCTCTAAATCTTATCTTTTATTCAGGTCGTGAGTTGGTTTTCCACTGACCCGTCCTGCGGCTCGCTAGGTAGTGGCTATGTTATTGGAGTTTTACGTGGCAGTCAAGTACACAGAAAGTTACTTCACCTCTTCTTTCTGGCTGCTTCTCGTCGGCTACGTCGGCGCGAATCACTTTCTATACGGTATCCATCTACTTGCTGGCACCTGCGGCGCCTTTTCCGAGCAAGACACAAGGACTCTGAGCGACCTAGCTGGCGTTGGAGGAATGTTGAAGGCGGAGCAGCAAAGCAAGTGCTGGACGAGATTTTTGTGGAATTTCAGCGAGCACAGGTTTAACGATGCTCTCTCAAGCATTTCCCAATCTTCAGATCTGCTTTTATTTCTGTTAATATTAGGGCAGATGCTGCTGTCCCCATACTTAAATTTACCTTACTGTGCTGCGCTCAGGCTGGCTGATGTGCTGGTCCATCTGGGTATGCTGATACACATGCCGTATCGAATCGACCACCTCGCGGCGCTTTTGATGCACCTGGTGAAGTACGCCGATATTCAGCTCCCCTCTGTCGTCACCTTCCCTGTCAAGGTCGGCCCTGGGTACATGACCTTCGACGACGTCGTCGACGTCCTGGCCCACACCGTCTCGGCTCTCTTGTTCATGAGCCCGTCTGCCTTTGGCTCTGCGGTCGCTCTGGCAGAAGCCCAGCGGTGGATACTTCGCGCGAAGCGCTTCCTGCATGCGAACCCGCATATCGTCGACTCTCACCGCGCATCTATGTCTCAGGTTCACAGTCAGCGGAAACGGCTGAGTATCTCACGGGATACCTAGGGCAACTTCTCACGGAAGACTGCACCTGACATCCACACTGACTGTGTTGTGCTCATGCATGTTTTTGCTAGTAGCACTAACGTCTCCCCGTCCGCAGTACCTGGGTCATCATACCTACAACGGGCGGACGCCCTAATAATTTGCATAGCACCACTTAATTGGGACGAGGGTCAGGATAATTAGGCAAGCGACAGGCAGCTGCCCTGACTGACTAGTTGCCTGCGTCGTAAGACACTATGAAACGTGGGCCGTATCCCTGCATGATGCATGTTTACCCATCATATTAGCTACGTCTCAAATGACATTAAAATTCAAATAGCAGTATAAGCAAATCTAGTTCGGGTGCTGGATTGTTGTGTTCCTGAATATAAAGTCGGCCGCCCCACTTTTCGAACTTATTGGAATTTATATGTGAGTGAAGTATATGTTTGATGCTAGCAACAACAGCTATTTTCTGTCGGCTTCATCATACGCCAAGAATATGATAACCCAGCACAATCTGCGCTTCATGTTCCCCTGCCTCTCCTCATCTGGCATCCCAAGGCCAGCTAGTGGATCACACACACACGCAATGATTGTGTGGCCGGAGTGATTCCAATCAGTCGCCTATGTCAAGGTGGTCTCCAATATGAAACATATGTGTCATGTAGTGCGATAACCATGATTTTCCTGTGAGCTACTTTCTTTAGTCATGACACACCATCTGTAAAATGATTGAGGTAGTACAATGTGTAGATGATTTTGAATTTGGAGGGGGTGCTGAATTCGACAACACCGCTCGCGGCTCATCACAGCTTTTGATGTGATAGTACGCATTGCACATTACCACACTGCGCATTTTCTATTCATTATTCTATCTCATATTCCATCGCATTGTTCAACTAATAAACAACCCTTACCTTCGTTGCGGCATCTCGATGATTGCCGTGACTGCTCTTGAGCATGTTATTGAACATGCTTTGGGATTTGCGCATATATTGGAGCATGTCATATAGATAAAGCACGAAGCGGATATCATATCGCGCATATTTCGACACCAAACGAACCGGGGAAAAACAAATAACATGATAATATCGCTAGATAGCAACAAGGTGCAAAAAACTGAGCTCGCAGACGTTGCAGCACTTACGGAGTTCTGGAGCATAATCTGACCCTGATATTGGATGTTAATCTCACGACGAAACATGGTTTTTCCGGGACCGTTAGATTATGAGTGATGCGGATTCCACCCCTGCACAAATCACCACCTACGCACACCCCACTTGCTCGCTAGGTATCCCCAAGCTCCCCATCCTCCGCTTCCTTGCTCCATGTTAAAACATCACCGCCCGGATACACATTATACTACCCCCGCACCCACCTACATCAACTTCGAATACCTCGCTCTCGGAAACGGAACACCCTCCTTGTGACATTACAAACATCCCCTCTAAACACAAAGACTACAGACACCTTACAAACACAATATGTTGTAGAATGGGCGCCAAAACACCTCGATGACTTATTGGAATTTCAACATACAACAACCAGAGAAAGGCTTTCAACCACTCTCTACCACCCCCGTCGACCAACACTAACACTCCCGGACCCCAACACGTGTGTCTACTGCCAGAATCCTATGGCCGATGACATTAATATGTCCTTGTCATCCAGGCAAGAGCTTCGCCATCCTCCCCACTGCGTATTTGGAAAACTCCTGGCTCGCTGGACCTACGCGAGTGGTGTGCATACGGAGGCAAATTGAGCCTCACCTCCTTCAACAAAGTCCAATGTGCTCCACACCCCCAACTCCGCGACACCACTGCCACCACACCCTTAATGCTATTAATCATGGCTTCATCCCCGCAACACAACCCCCCCCCCCCCCCCCCCCCCCACACACACATCTATGCCGCAACTCTGTCGCTTACCCGCCATCACTATCGACCACTCGCCTATTTACCTTGATATCACCATGAATCCCACCGGCCACTTCGTTATCCACTTCCACCCCTCCCCGCGTGATGTCGCCATCCTTTGCCTCCCCAACGCACTGGCCGAGCGGACAACACCCTCTCCCTCGAACGTATTACCCACTTGTAACAATTCCGGCCCAAATTTACGTACCTCTCTCTCATTCGACGATGAGCTCTACCGACTAGTCACTAGGGTCGGCATAATATCTGAAAACGATAACCAACCACAGGCGAGACCCAGAAAAATGGATGAGCCATTCTCGAGGACCACCTCTACGCGATTCGCCTAGCCTTCAATTAACACCACTAATCAACTACACTCCAAACCCCTTAATACATCACTTGGGTCACTAACATACCACTCCCTATATCCGAGAGATGACGCAGTCTATTCTTCCACCAATAGCAACGCCCTTTTCTCTTGACATGGGGGTAAACATAGCGAACCCGTAAAACGACCATACATGCATGCGTAGGGCCACGGAGCACGTCGTTGCTAGCGCTCACAAACTCGAACCACGCGCACGGAGGATCGACGAGCGACCACGTGAGGGGGATTTTTTCGCTAGCCTTTCCCCTCCTATCTCCGGCAAGGCCGAAGTCACGCGGGTGTGACGAGTATTGTCTTGTAACATTACATTACAAGACATTGTACATGTACTCGTTGCTAATTCGATTCGTGTTTTTCCATCGGAAGGACGTAAAACGTGGTTACATCGCGACTGCAATCTAGCGAGGGTATAGTTATGTATTGTACTCCCAGTACCCCCCGGTAGGTACATATACGCACAAAATGAAATGAAATGAAATTGAAATGAAATTGTTTACAACAATACCAGTATAACCGGCTGCTGTCTCTGGCCCCCCCCTGTACTATGCCTAACTGGACTTATAAGCAGGAGTAGACCGTGAACCACTAATCCCAACCTCTCCAATGGCAGTAACGATACCGTCTAAAACGTACCCGTATCGAGGTATTTATGATTTTTTGATCTATACGTATTTTTCTTTGAAATATAAGATGTCGCTATTCTCCACGATACGCGGCATGCTCCAGCCGCGGCGGGGTTGCTGCTTAGCAAGGCTGGTCAGCATGAGCTGGTCGAGTCGAACATGCCTGACCTCGGCTCATGTGCGACCCCGGTCGTGCCGGAGGTAGGGGGAAAGGCAAGTGGAAAACCCCCCTCGCTTAGGTCGTCGTCGGACTCGTCTCGATCCGTGCTCGTCCCCGTCCGAGATATCGGAGATAGTAGTCGCTCTTCTCGGCGCGACTCTCCACCTAGTCTAGCCTTCTCCCCTCCTGCGGGGGCTGGGAGGAGAAAATAGCTAGGCTGCAAACGGTGTCCGGGTGGCTCTCATGCCTGCGAGCCGGCTGTCTCTTGTCCCCTGTCCGTTTGCCGTCTGTTTCCACCACCCATCTGATCGCGCTGTGCTGGCCGCACCCTCCCCCGGTGATTTACGTTGTTAGGGGGCCGCCTATACGAGCAGTGTGCCGTTGCGATAACCCGGGGCACACTGCCTGAGGCAGCCTGTCGATAACCGGGTACCGACTAGGGGAGGGGAACGGATAGTGCCCATGGATCGGCTATCCTCAAAAGATGGTGGGTACGGGTTTATTTAACCGAAAACCCCCCGTACCGGGTTTTTCCGGCGGCGGATGATCCTCCCGACCTCCGCCGCCTGACCGTGCCGCTCCTCCGGTTGCGACCCGCCTCCGTCCTACGTATCTTCGGGCCTCTCCCCCAGGGGAGACCAAAAGGTTTCGCAGGGTTGGCGGCTGCTAGCGAGCGCCGTGCCCTAGCGCTGCTTCCCAGCTGTCCGCCGCCAACTCCAACACCCTCGTCCCACCGCAGATTCGGCCGTACCCTCCTCGCAATCAAACGCTCTTGAAGGACAGGTCCCACCCCCTCGAGGTAGGATTGTATTCAGTAGTATATGTATGCGAAAAAACATATCGGACGGGCCCAGCGGGAGATCTTGGTGCCGGTATTGCACATATATATTTTTTAAATGCCCTTTGTACAAGGCTTTCCCGACAGCTGTTGATCCC
>JAPMLY010003542.1:0-13786 GCA_026401115.1 Tetraselmis chui | reverse complement strand
ATTATGCTGCTGATGGTGGGAAGTAGCTGAGCGTTAGACATCATCTAAAGGCTCAGAATGGACGTTGGCGTGTGCTCGCCACAAGGTGAGTGCGTGTCCTGTGATAGGTAAGTGCTAGGCAATTGCTGAGAGTGAGATGACATGCATTGTCACTCACTGAGTGTAAGCATTCCTTAACGCCCCCTCAATTATGAAAGTTATGGGCCCTCAAGCTGCTAGTTCTTGGAGTCATTTGTCTTGACTGGAACCTAGAGCTTGCTTATCGAAGAGTGGTAGACCTTTGTGGTGTCGCACGATACGTGAGGTGCGGCTGGCTCACAAAGTGGCTAGCTCTTGCTTGTGTTTTGTAGCTATATTTCGATACCCGGCTGGTAGCGACTTGCTTTTGTCCCTTGAAGCCGGCTTGAATCCCCGACTCATGTGACGTGGAGATCGGCTTGCTTTCCTTTGTAATAGCTTGGCGCTTTCTGGAACTTTATTCGCTTCCGGAGCTTGTCACCTGGCACTTTCCTTCTCTCGTGAAAGCCTACAGTGGTCCGGTTGAAGTTTTGGAAAGGCATCTTACCACAAGTGTACTAGCACTCATGTACGACGTCACTTGACCGACCTTCTGAGACTCGTTTCTGATCGCCTTGGCTGTATAGACTCCGGGAGTACAGATGCGTCTTCGGTCACCCCTTTTTCGTCTTCTTTTCTGAGCCGTGTTGCCCGCCTCTTGACCCGTACTTGGTGCTCTTCTTGGTGGTAATTTTCCTGATTTTCTGGTGCTCCTGAGAGCGCATCCGACGCACCTGCCATGCACTCCGTGAAACTACCCAAGTTCAGTGGGGAGAGACGAGATTTTGACGTGTGGAACAAACGTTTCCGTGCATTTGGCTTGATGCAAAAGTGGGCTCCGGCTTTGTCGTCGGATGCTGCCGCTTCCTCTCAACAACAAGTCGACATGTACTCCGCATTGATTCTTACAATGCCGGAGGACGACTTGTCCATTGTCGAGAATGTTAGCGAGGATGAAACCACCTGCGGTCACACTGCATGGACCGGGTTAGTCAATCACTATGAGGACGATGGTATCTACCGGTGTACGGAACTATTGTAGGACTTGGAGACGTCGCAAGCGGGCAGCGAGAGTGGCATTCAATACCTGAACCGGTTAGATCGACTACAACGACAGCTTGCCCGAGTTGGGGACGTCGTCCACGACCGGCGTATCATCATGTACTTGGTGAAGGGCATGCGTAGCGAATACCACTCCATCACCGACACGTGGGACGTACACAACCTCAGCGTGGATACCATCAAGCGTGATCTTCGTCAGAAGGGCATGAGCATCGAAAGTCGCGCGCAATCACAAACAACGGAGCCCCCAACGCCTACGGCTTTTGCAGCGTCTCATGATGACGCAACGACTGAACTTTTGAAGCGGAAAGTCTCCGAGCTCCAAGACCAACTAAAATCTCTTCAAGGAGCTGCGACTACTCATTGTGCCCCTCATATGGCAGAGGCGGGGTGAGATTTTTTCGTGGTGTTTGCTATGGTTGTGGTATGAAGGGCCATCGCTAGTCCGAGTGCCCGGTCAACAACACCGGAGGTAACTCTGCGCAGGTGGACTCCCCGGTTACTTTTCCGGCGGTCATGGACGTGACGACCACCCCTGGGAGGCCATTCTCCGAGGCTCGACACATGTTCGAGCGCGATGGGGAAACGTGGATGTGGTTGACCAACCGGGGCGCTAACCATCACATGACTAGTGTGCGCCGTGACTTCTGTGAGTATTGAGCGCTCACCGACCGGCTGTGCATGAAGGGTATCAGCGCCCGCGTTGGTGGCGTAGGCTCGGTCCGCATTATTGTGAAGACTGACGATGGAGAGGAGACTCCTGCCATGCTGAAGAATGTGCTCCATGTTCCTGACGTTGTACATGATGAAGACGATGCAAAACAAGACAATTGGCATATGCATTAAAGGCGGCCTTTGCACTTGCCGAAGTGTTGATGCTGCATCTGTTGGCGTTTTCGACTTGCTCGTGCCCTCCGTAGAGCAAGTCTCACTTGTCGTATTGATAGCGCAAGCACACACACACACACACACATGCACACACGCACACACACACACACACAGTCAAAGTTGAGGGGGCGATAATGAATGCGCTAACACTCGGTGAGTGTCACTGCATGTCATCTCACCCTCAACAAGTGCGTAGCACTTGCCTATCACATTCACGCACTCACCTTGTGGTGAGCACACGCCAACGTCTATTCTGAGCCTTAGGGTTTAGGGTTTATATGTTGGGGGGGGGGGGGGGGGGGGGGGGGGGGGGGGGGGGGGGGGGGGGGGGGGGGGGGGGAGGATCGATCATTATGTATGTGTTTCTAGATATGTATAATACTGCAGTTTATGTGCAAAAGTGTCTTGCCCTCTTGCCCCCCCCCCCCCCTTTCGACGAACCAGCCGTACTTGGTTAATAGGTACAAGATAGACCGTGAAAAATACCAAGCATGAGGAAAGGAGCAAGGAGGTAAAAACCCACAGTCCTAACAACCCCTTTTCAATGTCCACGTATCGTATCTAATATTGTGTCGTATCAAGATTTTTTTTCAAGAAAGGCAGTGAAAAACACCAAGCAAAAAGGACCACAGAGGGTAAAACCCCACATGCCTAAGCCCGAGGAACATGAATGCATGCCAGAGCACCAACATTGCCTTCATGCAAAACGTCACGAAGAAAGGAACCCAAAGTACCATGAAGAACAGCAGAAAACGTTGCATGAATTCTCGCCGCATATAACCCCCAAAAGTATGCCACTTTGCCGGCACATGTTGTAAACAATTTCCAATATCCAATTTTGCACCTCGATGTCTCCGCTCTCCACCTTCTCCCGACAGAAGTGGTACCTCACGTCCATGTGCTTGCTGCGTCCGGTCGTCATGCTACTCTTGCTGAGTGCAATACAACTCTGATTGTCCTCGTGAATTTTGATGGGAGACCCGGAGTCTTGGTGAAACTTATGGAGCAGTTGCTTGAAAAACATCGCCTCCTGAGTGGCCGCAGTCAAGCGCTGACTTTTCCAACTCACCGCTGCACCGTTGAGCAAGAACACATACCCCGTGCGAGAGCGCCGCTCGCCAATGTCACTCGCGTAGTCAGAATCTGACCATCCTACCACCTTTGATGAAGGTGCGCCACCGTACATCAGCACCGAATCTGCGGTCCCCTTGAGGTAGCGGAGCACCCTCTTGGCTTGCTCCCAATATGACTGAGAGGGGTCGGACATGTACATGCTAAGGTGGCTAACGGCCATGCTGATGTCGGGCCGTGTGCTTACGGAAGCGTACAACAAGCTACCGATCAAGCTTTGGTACGGCACTAGACCGGGAGGCAACTTCGATGTCGACGTCTCCACACAATTGCTCAAAGCATCAACCGCCATAAGTGAGCCCATTGGCTTGCAGTCCATCATGTTGAAGCGCTCCAACATATCTAAGACGTATTGCTGTTGTCCAATCCTGATGGTGCGGCTGCCACGATCACGCTCGACTGCCATGCCAAGCAACCAAGACAATGGACCGAGGTCTTGCACTTTGAACCTCTCACCGAAAGCCGATTTGAACCCAACGATGAAGCTACCCGGTGGTCCGACGATGATGCTGTCGTCCACGTACAACGCCAAGACATAAAGCTCACCCTCCTTGATGCAGACGTAAATGCCGGGATCCACCTTGGATTGGCTGAAGCCATCCTCCTCTAGCCATGCTGTGATTGTCTTATTCAAGTTCCTAGGAGCTTGCTTGAGGCCATACAATGATTTCTTCAACAAGCACACTCGCTCCTCTCCATTGATGTCGAAGTGACGGAATCCTTCCGGCTGCCTCATGTAGATTTCCTCCTCGATATCGGCCTCCAAGAATGCCGTCATCACATCAAGCAGCTCCACCTCCCAATCATTATAAACAGCAAGCGCGAGCAACGTTCGAATAGAAATCACCCTCACTGTGGGAGCGAAGGTCTCGTGGTAGTCCACACCCTTCTCCTGAGTAAACCTGCAAGCCACAAGTCTTGCTTTGTACCTTGTTATCTGCCCATTGGCATCGCGCTTCAGCTTGAACACCCACTTGGAATCTACGAGTTTGCGACCGGCAGGACAAGGGACCAATGTCCAGGTTTTCCGAGATACAAGTGAGTCGTACTCGCTCTTGATAGCTGCCTCCCACTCCCCCGATTGGGGACTCCTCAGCGCTTGCTTGTATGACACCGGCTCTTGAACAGTCGGGCTGGTGGCTGGCTTAATAGCCGCGGTACTTCCCGTAGTCCATCCATCTCCCGAAGCGCCCGCTGAGCGGAGATTATACCTTGGACTGGGCACGCATTGCTGTGGTGCAGCAGTGGATCGAAGATTATACCTTGGCCGTGGAGTCTCCCCCGAATGCATGTCCCGTTCATCTTCCATCGGCCCGGAATGCTGCAGCGACTCCCGTAGCGGCGACTCCCCCGAAGGTGTATCCCGTTCTTCGCTACACATGGTGCGCGGGATGTTGTCCTCTTCATCATCAGTGCGTTGCTCCGCATTGCTCTCCTCCATGGAGAGGACTGCAACCTCATCGAACACCACGTTACGGCTGCTCACCACCCGACGAGTAGCATGATTGTACACCAACCACGCCGGTGATTCGGAAGCGTAGCCCACAGAGACACCTCTCCACGCGCGATCGTCAAGTTTTCGGCGTTGAGACTTGTCAACGTGGACATAGGCCGGACAGCCGAAAACCCGCATGGAGCTCAAATCAGCTCGTCTACCGGTCGCCAAGGTGAAAGGTACACCGCCGGCTCCGCTACTATGCACACGATTGCGGACATGCACCGCAGCGGCCATCGCTAGTGCCCAATACGATTTAGGCAGGGCGGCTTGCCGGATCATTGACTGCGCCATCGGGACCAGTGTCCCCCACTACCGCTCAATCCGGCCATGTTGCCAATGCGCGTAAGGGGCAGTGATCTCCACGGCGATGTTGAACTCATCCAAGAGGTTTCGGAAGGCAGCACCTAAGAACACCGTGTCATTGTCCACCCGAAGACGACGAACCGTGTGCCCAAGAGAACGGATGGTAGTCAACATGCGACGGAACGAGGCGGGAGCCTCATCCTTGGAGCGGACCGCATCATGCAGCATGAAACGGCTCCGGAAATCAACCGCGCACAAGCTGTACTGCCGTCCTCCCAAGGAGGGAACACTCATAGGATCGCAGAAGTCTAAGCCGAGGACCTCAAAGACACCCACGTTCCGGTCAGCCGCCTCACGAGAGATACGGCGGACGTGCAACTTACATACAGCACATGTCTCATAGAAGCCCAACTTCTCCGAAGCAGAAAACGCCACACCCTCCATCCGAGTGGCCAAGAGCCCGTCCAATTGCGACACGCCAAGGTGACCGAGTCGGAAATGCCACAACCGTTTTTCCAATGGCGCAGTGGCGACCGAAGCGGTAGAATTCGACGAAGCAACCCGCGCCGGCAACCACGCTAACAAATGCGCGCGCTCCAACGGAACCACCACGCCACCACCATGACCGGCATGAAGTCGAAGGTGGTCCACGGGATCAGCTAATACCACAGAATGACCTTTTCGCCGAGCTTGGGTGAGGCTGAAAAGCCGATGGTAAGACCACGACGCTCGACGGGATCGCTCAGGAACGTGGAGCACATTCTTTAGCGTGGCAGGAATCTCCTCTCCATCGTCAGCCTTCACAATGATGCGGACCGAGCCTACGCCACCAGCGCGGGCGGTGGCACCCTTCACCCAAAGCCGATAGGTGAGCGCTCGATACTCACAGAAGTCACGGCGCACACTAGTCATGTGATGGCTAGCGCCGCTGTCGGCCAACCACATCCACGTTTCCCCATCGCGCTCGAACATGTGTCGAGTCTCGGAGAATGGCCTCGCATGGGTGGCCGTCACGTCCATGACCGCCGGAAAAGTAACCGGGGAGTCCACCTGCGCAGAGTTACCTCCGGTGTTGTTGATCGGGCACTCGGACTAGCGATGGCCCTTCATACCACAACCATAGCAAACACCACGAAAAAATCTCACCCCGCCTCTGCCATATGAGGGGCACAATGAGTAGTCGCAGCTCCTTGAAGAGATTTTAGTTGGTCTTGGAGCTCGGAGATTTTCCGCTTCAAAAGTTCAGTCGTTGCGTCATCATGAGACGCTGCAAAAGCCGTAGGCGTTGGGGGCTCCGTTGTTTGTGATTGCGCATGACTCTCGATGTGCATGCCCTTTTGACGAAAATCACGCTTGACGGTATCCATGCTGAGGTCGTGTACGTCCCACGTGTCGGTGACGGAGTGGTATTCGATGCGCATGCCCTTCAATTGAAATTGAAATTGAAATTGTTTACAACATGTACCGTATGCGCCGGTTTTTCACCAAAAGCCGGATGCGTCGGCTGCTGTCTCTGGGCCCTCCCAACTATGCCATACAGGGAACTTACAAGTCAGGGCTAGACCGTTAACCACCTAATCCAACCTCTCCAAGGGTGTTCGGGGGTTTTACTCCCCCCCGGGGAGGGTCAAGTAGAGGTGAAGGATGTGTGCAGTCAGGGTCGTGCGTGGAGGCAATGTGCGGATGCGCGGCGGGAGGTCGTGCGGGACTTGATGCGGTATATGCGTAGGAGGTGATGCAGCCATTGGACAGTATGCGTATGGAGTTGTGTAAGAATGCGAGATGTGTCGAGGCGTGCTTTCGAGACGAGTTTATCAGGAGGGTCTGTGCGGGCGGTGAGAAGGGAGGTGAGACTCGTGATGGTGGAGGAGTGCGGTGTACCTGTGCGGCTCATGACGATGGGGAGGATGTCGACCACTGTGCCTGGCCAGTGGTTTCTGATGGCGTTCGCAAGGGGTGTGTATTTGGCACGTATGAGGTCGGCTGTGTGAGTGAGGTTGTTGTCTGTGCAGTACTTCCATTCCCCTATCTGAATCTTTTTTATGGATGCATAACGTCGGCGACCGTTGGAGTGGCCAACGAATCTGGGTTCGAGGATGCGGATGAAGTCAGGTTTGTGTGCTGAGGGACGAAGCAGTGGGGGGAGAATCTCAGGGGGGAGGACGGCGGGGCATGATGTTAGGGAGTCATGCGAGAGACCTTCATCAGCAGCAACAAGGCGGGTGGGCATGTGGGTGGGGTGAGGAGGGTGGCAGTCGAGTGGGGAGTGGGCAGGGGTGGGGGATTCAAACGATTTTATGGGTTTGTTACCGAAGTCTGCGGTGATGGTCTCCCAGCGTCCTCCGTTGTGGCGTTCCAGTAGGGATAGTAGGAGTTGCAGAGCGCTGTTGTGTCGGTCCTGTCTTAGTCCAGACATAGAGGGGCAGTTACCGGCCATGTGGCCGTTGCTAGTGAATTGGCCACATAGGGGGCAGCGCAGGGTGGGGTTGTGAGTAAGTAGGCGGGTGTTGTGGACGCCCCACATGAATTCTTGTTTGTGTGTGAACTGGATATTTGTGAGGGAGGAGTGTTTTTTGTGGTATGAGAAGTCGGCGCCGTCCTTCGCGGCGCGGGCGAGGAGGGCTCCGTGTTTGGTTGTATCCGAGAGAGGAGTGTGTGTGTGTTTTGTGCTGTATTTGTGTGCGTCGGATTTGAGGTTGGTGTATCTGTAGGGTATGGGTTCGCCTAGGGTTTGTGGGATGAGGGTGTACGGCCATGTCCAGTGGCCTATCGTGACTTCTGAACCTGTGGTGTATATAGTATCTGGTGGTTGGCCATCCGCAACTTGGTTTGCGAGGGTGTCTGCAAGGTCGTTACCGATGGAGTGGTTGTGGGCTTTGATTTTACCGAGGTGTGTGCGGATGCCTGCTGCGCAGCGGGTTGTAAGGGTGTGTGTGATAGATAAGAGGGTGTCGCGGTGAATGTTATGGCGGTAGGCGGAAGGGCAGTTTAAGTAACCTTGAATTAGGCGAAGGGAGCATGCACTGTCTGTGAGGAGGTGGGTGCGGCCAATTTGGAGGCCTATATCTATGCCTGCTAATTCGGCACGATTTATTGTATGTGAGGGAGGGGTAGAGTTCACCAGGATTTTGATTTTGGTGTCCGAGGCGGGGTGGGTGGCTGCTGCTCCGAGGGGGGTCGAGCTGCCTTTTTTCGAGCCGTCTGTATATACAAAGTCCTGCCAGTTCCAAGCAGGGGTGCCTCTGGTGGGAGGGTACGTTAGGTGTACGCGTTCCGGGAGGGGGTAAGTGAGGGGGTGAGTTGGGTTTGGGGGGCGGTGGTATATACCTGTTGAGTGGGGTGAGTAGGAGACAAAGAGGTGTGGAGGGGGGGGGTGATGGTGGGGTTGGGGAGGTGAGTGTCGTAGATAGATTCGAGAGTGTTATGGAGTGCGTTCATGGCTGTGGGTGATGGGAGGGTGGAGAGTGCGAGGGGGTTAGCGACGAGGTATATGTCTACCATCCAGCGTGTGCCGAAGGGGGTAGGGGTGGGGTTGCCAGTGTGTTGGTCGGGGGGTAGGAATGTGTTTGCGTCATTAGGTAGGGTGTAGAGGTGGTGGGTGTATGGGGAGTCGATGTATTTGGAGTGGCGGTATGGTGTGTGTTCCCATCGGGGGAGGATGAGGATGGTTGCGCTGGGTGTGTGAGGGGCTGTGAGGTGTGCGCTGGTGATTGCGTGTTCCATGGCTCGTCTCATGCATTCGTGGTCGTATTCGGGGTTGGCTATGTTGGTGCCTTGCCAGGTGTGCGGGGCATTGCTGCCGCTGGATGAGAAGACTATGTCTTCGGGGTAGAGGGAGTGATAGGTGTGGGAGTGAAGGGATTTATTGAGGGGGTCGGAGTAGAGTTCTGTCTGGATGCGGAATGTGTGACTGAGAGCGGTGAGGAGGTCCTCTCTGGTGGCCCATCTGTTGCGGGTGGTGGTGGCGGGCGTGGGTGAGTGGATTTCTGATCGGGAACCTAGACGTGTGAGGAGGTGGTAGACCTCCTCTTCGAACGTATGACGAGAGAGGTCGGGGCGGAAGAGTTGGTAAAGGTGGCGGACCCGGGGGCCGTTAAGGGTGGTGACTGCGCGGCCGTCGGGGGTGCAGAGTATAGTGGTGTCGGGGAGTGAAGGGTGTGCGTGGATAGCGAATTTACCGGTAGGGAGCATGTCAAGGTCGGGGTTGATGGGGTCATGGTTGAATGTGATGAGGGGGTGTGACCACGGAGGGGGTCCGGGGTCTGGCAAAATGGGTGTGGTGGAGGGGACATAGCCGGAGTTGAATGCGGTGAGGGCGGTGGGGCCGGAGGGGGTCTCACTGATGGTGTCGTGGAGTTGTAGGCACGGGGCCCACTGCACTTCGTGGAGATGGGTGAGGTCGTGGTGTTGGCCGCGAGCACACCAGTCGCACTGCCACGTGTCGGGGCCCTGAGCTGGGCGACACTGGGAGTGTATGGCAAAGTGCGGGCATGTGCAGCATGCGGAGGAGGGTTCTGTGTGTAGGGGTTCATGACAGATGGAGCAGGCAGAGGGGGAGGGGGTGGGGAGGCATACCGATGTGGGAGTGGAGGAGATGAGGCGGAAGCCGTCGTCGAGTTGTAGCTGTATGTCCCATTCCGTGAGGTGTTCCGGGGCCCATTCAACCATGTATTGTGTTTGGCCGTATTCCGTGTCTTTGTGTTTGGAGATGATGCGTGTTACGTCGCAGGGGGGGTAGTGGTGGTCGGAGGGGGTGAGGTATTCTGTGTCTAGGTGTGTGATGGGTGCTATGGGGGTGGGGTGAGTGGTGCGGGCGGTGTAGATGCCGGATTGGAGGGTGGGGGTTGAGCGGGGGAGGTGAGGGGAGAGGAGGGGTATCCACGAGGGATGTATAGTGGTGGGGGGGGATGCCTGGTTGGTATTGAGGTTTGTGATGGGGAGGCGGTTGTGGATAGTATCGAGGGGTTCGGTGAGGATTGCGGCGAGGAGGCGGATGGGAACTGAGAGTGGGGTGGTGGACCCCGTGAGTGTGGTGATGGATTTGCATGATTTGAGGATGAAGGAGGATGAGGTGGCTCTGAGGAGGACTTGTGACCATGAGGTGATGTTATTTTTCCAGAGGGGGGTAAGGCGGGGTAGGAGGGAGGCGTGTGTTTTGCGGGGGGAGAAATCGCAGTAGGCTTGTTTGTATGTGTGAGGGTCGGTGATGTGTGTGGCTTTGTCTCGGAGTGAGGTGAGGAGGGCGTTGTCTTGAGTGGTGAAGTGGGCGCGGATAGTGGAGGCGATAGGGTTGGTGAGGGAGAGTGGGGGGATGTTGTGGAATAGGGTGCCCGCATCCCGTTGGGCGCGGACTAAGCACTTTAGTGTGGGTGGGGTGTGGCAGGTTGACATGATGGATTCCGAGGGCCAGTGGGAATACATTGTGGACAGGGTGCGTATATGTGCGCGGGCCATGTGGCCTCTGTAGCCTGAGGTGTTCATGGTTTTATGAAGGTGACAGACTGTGAGTTGTGCGGCGTGGGCTTTGAGGGAGGGGAGACCGTATCCTAGGTCTGAGGTAGGGCGGTGAAGGGCGGTGCGGGGAAGGTTACGTACCGAGGAGACGGCGGAGCGGAGTGCGCGGCAGATTTGTCCTTCGAGAGTGTCGAGTTGGGAGTCAGTGAAGAGGCCGAGCTGGAGGGTGAAATGCTTTCCGATGAGGAGTCCACGGATGACCCTGATTCTGCGGGATTGAGTTAGTGGGGAGGTGGAGAGGGCGGTGATGAGGGATGCGGTGGTACGTTTGAGTTCTTGCCAATGTTTGGTGAAGTTGAGAGAGGTGTTCAGTTCGACCCCTAGCACTCTGTATGTGTCCTTGGGGCCAATGGAGGGGATGGGGGCCGGTATGGAGTTTATGGAGATGAACTGTGTTTGCAGGCGGGATGCGAGGAGGGTAGTGTTGGCGCGGGTGAGGGCGTTGCCTGTACGCCAGAGGGCGCCGGTGATGCAGCATTTGCGGATATTGACCGTCATGCCGGTGTAGGCGCTGAAGAGGGAGAGTTTTCTTAGCTGGATGGTCAAGTTGGGGGTCGAGCCCGTGGCGAGGCTGAGGTCGTCTGCGAAGGCGTGTCCTGGGTAGGTGGCTGTGGGTTCTGTGGGGTCAGCGTTAGTGGCGGGGGGGCCTGGGCGGTAGCCCCGGCTTCCCACCGTGAGCCAGCGAAGGAAGGGTTCAAGGAAGAGGGTGAATAGGAAGGGGGAGAGGGTGTCACCCTGGAGGGTTCCGCGATTGATGTCGATGGAAGGGGTGGGGCCGTGAGGAGTGATATATGCTGTGGTTGAGACCCCGTATAGTTGTTCGCATGTGTCGACAAAGGTGGGAGGCATACCGAGTTGGCGCATGTGTTTGAACATGATTCGGTGGTCCGCGGCGTTGAAGGCACCTTTGAAGTCCGCGTACATGACGTAGATGTCTTTGCTGTGGAGTTTCGCATCTTCCATCGTCGTAATGAGGGAGGAAAGGGCGTCGTGGATGCTGCGGTGTTGTCGGAATCCGTCCTGTTGGTCGCTGAGTATGCCGTGGGATTCGGCGTACTTCGAGCCTGCTTCTTTGATTAGTGCTGTCCAGAGTTTAAGGAGGTTGTTCATGAGGGCGATAGGGCGGTAGTTATCGAGGAGGGAGGGGTCGCCTTTTTTATGTAGGAGGCAGGTTGTGCTGTGGCACCAATCAGGAGGGGTGTAGGATTTGTGGGCGAGGAGGGAGAGTAGAGAGAAGAGAGCGGAGCGGGTCGCCGGGGGTAGGAATTTGATTATTTCATTGGGGATACCGTCGGGGCCAGGGGCTTTGCCGGTGCCTAGGGAGTTGAGGGTTTTATCGAAGGTGTCGCGGGTAATCATGTCGGCAAGGGTGAGAGAGGGGTCACCGCGGGGTTCGATGGTAAAGTTGTCGGGGTTGTCAGGGAGTTCCCATGGGGGGGTGGGAAGTTCAGGGGGGGTGGCGCGGTCGAGTTCGCGAGCGAAGTGAGAGTGCACCGCGTCAATGACGGCTGAGGGGGAGGATGCAGTAGTGTTATCGGGTTTGGTAATGCGGTGGAGGGTGGAGGTGGTGCCGGCGGGGGGTAGAAGGCCGCTTTTAATTTTCAATTGGCGGTGGGAGCGTTTGGGGCAGGTGTCGTAGGCCGTGTTGGCTCGTGTTTTTATTTTATTAATCTTATCCAGGGTGGTGGCGTGAAGAAGTTGGCGGATGCGTGCTTGGCATTGTTGTTTGATGGCGTCAGGGGAGAGATATTCGGTTGTGTTTAATAGGGCTTGCGCGTCGTGTGATGTGTGTGGGGGTGGGTATGGGGGGGGGGGTGTGCTGTGAGAGTGAAGAGGCCGAGCTGGAGGGTGAAATGCTTTCCGATGAGGAGTCCACGGATGACCCTGATTCTGCGGGATTGAGTTAGTGGGGAGGTGGAGAGGGCGGTGATGAGGGATGCGGTGGTACGTTTGAGTTCTTGCCAATGTTTGGTGAAGTTAAGAGAGGTGTTCAGTTCGACCCCTAGCACTCTGTATGTGTCCTTGGGGCCAATGGAGGGGATGGGGGCCGGTATGGAGTTTATGGAGATGAACTGTGTTTGTAGGCGGGATGCGAGGAGGGTAGTGTTGGCGCGGGTGAGGGCGTTGCCTGTACGCCAGAGGGCGCCGGTGATGCAGCATTTTCGGATATTGACCGTCATGCCGGTGTAGGCGCTGAAGAGGGAGAGTTTTCTTAGCTGGATGGTCAAGTTGGGGGTCGAGCCCGTGGCGAGGCTGAGGTCGTCTGCGAAGGCGTGTCCTGGGTAGGTGGCTGTGGGTTCTGTGGGGTCAGCGTTAGTGGCGGGGGGGCCTGGGCGGTAGCCCCGGCTTCCCACCGTGAGCCAGCGAAGGAAGGGTTCAAGGAAGAGGGTGAATAGGAAGGGGGAGAGGGTGTCACCCTGGAGGGTTCCGCGATTGATGTCGATGGAAGGGGTGGGGCCGTGAGGAGTGATATATGCTGTGGTTGAGACCCCGTATAGTTGTTCGCATGTGTCGACAAAGGTGGGAGGCATACCGAGTTGGCGCATGTGTTTGAACATGATTCGGTGGTCCGCGGCGTTGAAGGCACCTTTGAAGTCCGCGTACATGACGTAGATGTCTTTGCTGTGGAGTTTCGCATCTTCCATCGTCGTAATGAGGGAGGAAAGGGCGTCGTGGATGCTGCGGTGTTGTCGGAATCCGTCCTGTTGGTCGCTGAGTATGCCGTGGGATTCGGCGTACTTCGAGCCTGCTTCTTTGATTAGTGCTGTCCAGAGTTTAAGGAGGTTGTTCATGAGGGCGATAGGGCGGTAGTTATCGAGGAGGGAGGGGTCGCCTTTTTTATGTAGGAGGCAGGTTGTGCTGTGGCACCAATCAGGAGGGGTGTAGGATTTGTGGGCGAGGAGGGAGAGTAGAGAGAAGAGAGCGGAGCGGGTCGCCGGGGGTAGGAATTTGATTATTTCATTGGGGATACCGTCGGGGCCAGGGGCTTTGCCGGTGCCTAGGGAGTTGAGGGTTTTATCGAAGGTGTCGCGGGTAATCATGTCGGCAAGGGTGAGAGAGGGGTCACCGCGGGGTTCGATGGTAAAGTTGTCGGGGTTGTCAGGGAGTTCCCATGGGGGGTGGGAAGTTCAGGGGGGGTGGCGCGGTCGAGTTCGCGAGCGAAGTGAGAGTGCACCGCGTCAATGACGGCTGAGGGGGAGGATGCAGTAGTGTTATCGGGTTTGGTAATGCGTTGGAGGGTGGAGGTGGTGCCGGCGGGGGGTAGGAGGCCGCTTTTAATTTTCAATTGGCGGTGGGAGCGTTTGGGGCAGGTGTCGTACGGCCGTGTTCGGC
>JAPMLY010003541.1:0-22303 GCA_026401115.1 Tetraselmis chui | reverse complement strand
ACGACGGTGGCGCCTGTTTCAGAGGGAGTAGCGTCGGCGCCTGAAGCAAAGCCGACCAAACCAGTTACGCCGCCAGGTAAGCTGCCCCCTAACTTTACCCTCAGCCTGAAAGCGCGCGCGCGCGTATGTTTGTGTGGATTGGCGGACGGATGGCATACAACGTTTGAATGTATTTTCTTACTTGCTTCATGTTTTACTTAGTTGTGTATGACGCGTGGTAGACGAAGGTTAGGGCTTTGGTTTACTGAGAGGTTTACGTGTTTACTGATAATGATTATTGACTGTGTCACCTGCAGCAGCGGCAACTAGCTCAGGATTTGCTGTAAAGATGAAGGGCTTCCAGTCATGGGCGAAGGACGCGGCGAGTAAGGTGGGCGAGGTGGCCAAGAACACAGGTCCGTCACCGCGCCTCTGTCTTCCTTTCTCAGTCCTCTCTTCACGAACCTTGACAGCCCTCCCCTCCTGCGATGGCTGCATCATTGGGAAGGAAAGAAGTTAAAGGGGGGGGGGGGGGGATAAGGAGACTCGGATGGTGTGGGTGAATGGAGACGGGTTTGGTCCGGTGCCAGGGGATCAAATCAAACAAAAGGATTGGACGAAGGAGAAAGAGGCGTGGGAGAATGTCAAGATAGGTACCACCAAGTGCGTCGCCTTCGCTGCCTGCACTCCTCTACCGATTGCGGCTTCTCCCCCCCCGTGTCGGGAGCTATCGCGGGAAGGGGGTTCGATTGGACCTGCTGACAGACTCACTTCCGATTGGTATGGCAGGACAATGGCGACTGTGGGCACCAAAGCCACTGAGGGCACCACCTTCCTTGTGCGCCAGGCAAGCACCACCATGAAGAGGATGGGGCTTAACAAGGAATCACTGGAGGTAGTCGGGAAATACCCCCTATCACACACACACATACCTCACACACACGCACAAAACACATACATACACACACCGTATTCAACCCTTTGTCTTTCATCACGGAACACTCGCGCCTGCATTCTCTCTTATCCGTGCCAATCATGAGCTGACATGCCCATCCTCCTATCAGGTCCGTTGCAAGGAGGAGGCTCAAGCCACGCCTTGCCCTCGCATCCTCCTCGTCTCCTGCAATGCCCTATCGTCAGGCAACCTGGAGCAGGTTGGCGATACCCTCCCGCCCCCTCCTCACATCGTGGTCAGTGCACCTTTTTTCGCGACACTTTCCGTGACTGACCTTGGTGGACGGCTGCATAGCATGGTATATTCCAGGATGACGGCCCAGAAGACCTGGTGGACATGTTGTATAGCCTTCTTGTGCAAGGTGAGGGCCCATTGAGCTACTGAAGTGGTAGCAGGTTTTTTTTTTTTTGGAAGAGTAGGGATGCTGGCAGTGTGTTGTCGGTGGTCGTGCACACAGGCGGCTTCAAGGCGGCGCGGTTACACAGGGCGGTGTGATGATGTTGTATGGGTTTGCTGCAGGGAATGGGGTGGTCATCATACCCAAGGGCACAACCCCCAACACCATCGCCGGCGTCATGAAGAAGTACCTCAAATCCCTGCCTGAACCGCTGCTCACATTCAAGTACGCTGCCTCTCACGAGCCCCTGCTTCGTACCACCCGACTCCTTCCTGCCTCGTTCCGCCCAACCCATCCGAAGTGCCCCACCTGCCAATGTCGAAAATGATGTAGAACGGAACCCCTGCTTTGCTCCAGACTCATCAACCAGTTCATAATGGCGGGGCACAATACGAGTCAGGCGGCGCCGCTGCTTCAGCAGCTGCCTTCCGCCAACTATAACTCGCTCACGCTGTTGCTGGAGGCCGCCCGCCGCGTCGCAGATGGCTCCGCCGTCAATAGCATGACCTCCGCAGCCATTGCGGCTGAGCTCGCGCCCTGCATGATGTGGCACCCCCCTGTCCCTAAAAAGGTGCCCATTTCTCTCGCTCCCTGTCACTCAGTTTCCTGCACTGACTCTCAACGAATTATGGAGTTTGTCACGCTTAGTGCGTCGAAGTGAGTAACCTACGCAAAGGTGAGCCCATCCTAACACTCAGTGTGATGTTATGTCGACCTGATTGGCATGCAGGAATCGGCACCTGATGGCCAGGCACTCGCCCAACCCTACACATCTTCCATGGCAAGCGCCACCCTTCCCCTCATCTCCTTCTTACCCGCGTTGTTTCATTTCCTTGGGAAAGATGGCCTGAGCTGGGGCACTGCTCCTGCAGGCACTGAACAGCGACGAGCTCCACAACATTGCCAATGTTCTGCAGCATCTAATCGATTCTCAGGCTTAGAACCCCGTCACTTCCTAACTGTCACAATCCACCACT
Organism: Tetraselmis chui; assembly: GCA_026401115.1. Lineage (NCBI taxonomy): Eukaryota > Viridiplantae > Chlorophyta > Chlorodendrophyceae > Chlorodendrales > Chlorodendraceae > Tetraselmis > Tetraselmis chui. The sequence continues at coordinate 19,995 of JAPMLY010003541.1, read as the reverse complement.
CACAATCACGCACACAATGCCACCAAAGCCGCTGGAGCAGAGAATGGTGCACGAGGGAGCGAGTTGCTGTTGAGAACGTTAAAGATTGTGGTGCTTGTTTGTTTGTTGTAAAGCCATCCGTCAACGGCCTCGCCATGGCGGTTGAGAAATTTCAATAATCTGCCTCTTGCGCATGCTCACGGTATACGCTCCTCATAATCGCTATGGAGCGAAGCGGTGGCTGCTTTGATGGCGATGATATATGGGTGCTCATGAGGAGGCTGCAAGTGTCAGCGTCACACTTGAGGGGCGGGCTTGGGCTCCGGATCGGCTGGCTCTGCGGTGATGCCTCGCATCCAGGGGGCTGCCTGGTTGGGCGATGGGGCTCCATATGCGGGCGGGTATGCGAAATAGCTGCCGGTGCCGGAAGGGGCAGGGGGGTAGGTGGGGGCCGAGGGGGCGTACTGAGGGGTGGCATATGAGTCGGTGATGGGGTATCCTGGCGGGGGGCCGCTGGCTGCGGTGGGTGCAGCGGGTGGGTAGCCATACTGATGGTGGTTGTTGCCGCCCAGGACAGCCTGTGGGTTGAGGACGTTGGTGGGGCTGGGCGCAGGGAAGGCGTGGTCCGTGTCGGGGGCGAGGGAGAGGCCTCCGCTGAGGCCGGTGTCTGCGCAAAACGTGCCCGCCATGGCGGTGATGAAGGTGCCGTCGCGGGTGGAGCCCTGCTGCTGCACTGCCGCTTTCATACCGGAGGGGTAAACCTCCCGCCACGCAAACCGGGCCGTCTTCAGATTGTAATCGCCCTCTAGCGTGAAACCGCCGTCGTCGTCAGCTCCCGACCCCGAGATGCGACCCTGGCAACGCACCACATAACCGCTGTGAGGAAAAAATCACCTAAACGATTGCTGGGTCCGACGTATATGATTAAGCATTAACCGAAGTTGGTGGTGTCCATGCTATCATACTTCAGGTTCATCATCACAGAATGTAATTGGATAACAGTGAGTCATTGGTTTGGCTACGAAATAATGCCGAAATATTTTCCTAATCATAAGTAATTTGGTAGTGCACTCCATGGCAATGAAAGTACTTTTGGAAAGCCCCGTGAGATTAAATTGTCTGTTTTTAGGGGTCCCCCCCCCCCCCCCCCCGCCCTCTGATTTGCCCCCCCCCCCTCCATTAGTTTTGTACCTAACGATATTATATGTAAAAGACTATACGCGGTGAGGTTTATTATGCAGAGTTTAGGACTGCATTCACGTCTACATGTATGGTTGAGTTAGAAGATAGGGTTTGTCTGGCGCCGTGTGCCGCTACTAGCGCTTGTCGACGCTGCCTACCCTACCAAGGATATGCAAAAGCACAACTTAAGCACTGGGTACACAATACTCAGGCTACAAAAACACCCTGCCCCCCATCGGATTCGGCCAGATTTGACCACTGACAGACAATTAAATGTCAAAACCGACCTAACACACGCTGGAGGTATCATAAACCTGCCTGTCCCATTGGCATATAAGCACACAACCCTCCAGCGGAAATGATGCCCGTCAATGTGATTACAAGCAAGATTGGGGTTTTCATGCGATCATACTCACTCGGGTTGACGCGAGCACAAATATGAACGACACTACATAAACAATTTCACGACATCTATGGCAGTGCGGTACTATCAGCGCACATTTTCAGTGCTAAACCTACTCTAAACATATTTGCCACATACTTCTTACAGTGTCATCGAATAAGAAGGATTGGGGAGGAGGTTCTCACCTCGTGCGCGGAATAGCCGCCCTGCTGTTGGAAGAGGAGCTCGTAGCGGGTGTGTCTGGTGACACCGTTCTCGGTGTAAGAGCCGATCCACCGCGTGGGGCGTCCCAGATCGCCCAACTGAAACAGTCGCCCGTTGACAGAGGGAGGTACGGGGTTAGGGGTGCCAAGGTAAGGGCCGGGGGTAGAGCCACGGAGGAAGGAGGCGTCGCTCTTGCGCATCGCGGAGTAGGCCTTCCCGCCGGAGCGCGGTGGGCGCGGGCCAGTGGGATAGCCCGTCATGCCGTGGCCAGCCATGGGCACGCCGCCATGCATTGGGGCGCCATGCCCCAGCCGTCTGCGCTTTTTACAACAAAAGCAGAAAAGGAGCAAGAGGCCCAGCGGGGCGACGAGCCACCAGAAGAGGGAGGAGGAGCCACCGCGGGAGGATGAGCCGTAGGAGGAGGTGCCGTAGAAGCCGGCGCCGGGACGGCCATAGTACCCACTCCCGCCGTATGTGCTGCCGTAGTAAGGCTGCTGGTAGTATGAGCTGCCCAAGCGCAAAGCAAAGCAAGGACAGGTCAGCGCAAACGCATATCGACATTACACACAACAAATGAGGTGGAAGTACTACGCACTACGCCACGCAACACAGAGAACCGCCCACACACAGAACAAATGAGGTGGAATTTAAACAAAACTACAAAACAAAGTGAATTGAAATTACTGTAACTCGGGTGAGAGCGTAGGTCAGCAGGATTATCAAGATAGCTGCTATCGCAGTAGGCTAGGTGAATAAAGGGGGCGAAGCAATGTCAAGCCCAGGAGAGTGTCCGGTCAATATGCCATGCACATACACAACACAACAGACAAAAGCGTGACTAATTGACTCCATCGGGGGATTGGGTACAATTTGCAAACAATGGCATGAAGACTGGTGCGAAATACTTCCGGTGTATGTTGCATAATCGTAACCAAACAAGAGGTCCGGTACGAGGTAGGATTTCAATATCGAGAAGGACATAAATACATGACACATAAGATGGAAGATATAAGATAGGGTGCGGCGATATCCAACCAGCCAATCAGGAAAAAAAAAGGGAGAGCAAGGAATCAGTTCGATGGACGGTCCAGTATATTGATGGAGGTGCAGAAATTTGAAATGTACATTACGCCAACATGATATATCCAGGAAACTTTGCTCCCTGGCAAATGTTTACAAAAACAGCAAGCTGTGTGTGTGTGTGTGTGTGTGTGTGCTTGAGAGAGTGAGTGAGTGTGATTGTGCGTGTGTGTGTGTGCGTGTGTGTGTGTGTGTGTGTGTGTGTGTGTGTGTGTGTGTGCTGTAGAAAGGGGGTGTGGTGGCTAACGTTGTGATGAAAAAAGAGGCCTATCACAAGACGAGGAAAGAGTGTTGAGTATATGAATTACGTCAATGGATATCATCAATTTTGGAAGAGGGTCAGAAGGGAGGGCGGGAGCAGCACAACGATGAAAAAGACTTGGAGGTTGCAGAGGATGCTGCTTCACAACACAGGCGATGAGAATACACGAGTTGAAAAACAAATCAACAAAAGTCATCTGAGTCAGTGCCTGCAAACAGAGTTAACGGAATTATAAATAAGAGCGAGAATAAGAGAGCAGCGGGGTGAGAGTATGCAGAGTGAATATCGACACAGTAGGCGCTTGTTTTAACCAAGTTTTAGGGTGGGCAGAGTGCGAGTAAGCGCCCTCGGACCCGGCAGAGTGGGAATAGTGCGAGTAAGCGCTCTCAGACCCGGCAGAGTGGGGCGAGTGCTACGGCGGCAGAACAGGCACACCTAAAGAGAACACTACAGCCGAGACACCACCCGTCTGAACAGTCCGCTCATAAAGACAGCAACGACGGTTGTGAGGGAGGGATAGACGACTTAAATGATTGCAGATTAATACAAAATTTAGAAGAGGATGAGTGTGCCCAGAACCTGCCAAAAGAACGAGAACAGTGCTGATTTTAATTCTCGTAGCATTTTATTCATGACCTGACACAGCGCTCAGCGCAGCCGACCCATTTTTGAGCTGCACCAAATAAACGCGCCACGATAAATGATGCGGGTCTGAAGACGATTAAGGAGAGGGATAGAGACGTTTCGGAGAAGCGCGTCGCTTAAGCGACCACCACGAAGTTGCGCGGTGTTCATTATCGGGATGCTCAAGGAGGAAGGGTTTTTTGCGAATGCGGAAGACGGAAAAAAAATTCCAGTACTGTGAAATACTGACTTTTGGGGCGGTCAGTCGCGGGCGCACCTTCCGCCACCATATGATGAGGAGCTACCACCGCTGCTACTACTGTATCCTCCGGTGCCGCCACCACCCTTTAGTAGTATCCGGTTTGCTGAGCATGGAGAGGGCAAGGCATAGACCAGAACTACTGACAGGAAAAGAACGACGCGTGACGGGAGCGCGACTGTAGTCGTCCACTGACGGCGGGGCAACATCTTTCGCAAAAAAAGGATGTGCGCGTGGAGCAAACACTGTTCGCAGTATCCCGCCCCGCTGTGAGGCTACCGACGGGCTGTGGGAGTGGCCCTGGTTGCAGCTTCCGGTGAGATAGTTGTGCCGCAGAGTCATGCTTGGCCATCTGCGGATGAGGATATTTAATTAAACATTTTTCTCTTTGCAGTGTCCTAGTGTATTTGTTTTTTGTCTCTGAGTGCATGTCCCTGTTTTGCGCTCTATTTTTCTTCCTGTACTGCTTTTTGTAATCAAAACGTTTCTGTCTAGCTAGTGCTGTTCATAAAGTGCAGGGCGCTCGCGATTCCGCGCGCGCGGGGGGTGCTGGAGGAGCGGAGTTCCCCTCCACGGACGAAAAAGAATGGGAGGAAGAGTTGCTTACACAATTTACCTAAGGAATGGATGAGAAGGAAAAATGAAGATTACATTTGTTATGGTTTGCGATGAGGTTTTCAAACGTTTTTGTCTTTGTATGTAAGTGTATATGTATGAAAGGGAGAGGGATAAAGAGAGGAAGGGGGGGGGGCGGGGGGGGGGGGGGGGGGGGGGGGGGAGGTGAGAGCGTGGCATCTTGCTTGACTGAAGGTTGCGTAACAACTAATTATTGTTAATGCATGAATAATGCACGAGATCGTAAATGTTTTTCAAAGTAGCTAATGTAGTTTTGATTGTAATTGTATTACAACAATATCGGCAAACTGGACCGATTGTTGTCTAATGGCCATCAATACTTTGCCATCTAGGACACTCGGATTCTCTTCGACCAGATACACCTATCGACACACCTATCCGCAATGCGTGTCGATGTTCCTCGGAGGTTTAAAAACGGCAAGCAACCGCAGTAATTGCCACAGTCCTCCCGCCAAAGCAATAAAACAGAAATCATTTTGTAATCAAGAACAAATCTAAAACAAACCCACTTGTCAAGAATGCAAAATGAAAGCTGCTGCTCGACCTTCACGATGCACGGCCCACTCCCACCGAACCGAGGTGCCGATCGGCGCTCGAGAGGGTCGACATGCCAGCCTAATCTAGTAGCCCCCGCGGGACTTCTGTCTTGCCGGAGAAAAGAGGGGAAAGGCTAGAGAAAATACCCTCATCGCGCAGTCGCTCGTCGATCCCGCCGTCGCATCATGTAAGCCCCGCCCCAAGGTCGTAGCCGCTCCCCCCGTCGCGACTTGGCTCCTTGTCGAGGTCCCCCCTCACCTTAAGGGCATGTGGGGGGCACCGAGACATCAACACAGAAAAAGTTAGCGCTCGTACCGCCGCGCTGAAAAGTTTTCACGGCCATTTCCCCGGATTTTTCTGTGCTGGTACCCATGTACCTGTTTGGAAATTAGCCAGCGATCGTACCCTCCGTCCACCGCTCGCGCGTCCGTCGAGCAGCCTTGTATCGAGTGCGAGCCTCCGCGCTTACCCGGGCTCGCACTCTCTAATACTAGGTGTGCCTCGCGATTGTGGGTAGCGGTAGCGTTGTGCACGGTCGCGATGTCCGGATCCAAGATGCCGCGGGGGTGCGGAATTTATTCAAACCCTCCGTGCCGAGATTTCTGGCGGCGGTTGATCATACGGGTCACCCCGCCGCCAAACCTCGCCGCTCCTCCCGTCGCGAGAGTCCTCATATGTTGTTGGTGTCATGGTGCCCCACCCCCTCCCTCTTGTGTCAGCTCAACTTTAAAATGTTGTTCGACGAGTAGCGAGCGCCCTTCCCCGGCGTTGCTTCCCGACTTTCCGCCGCCAACTCCAACAGTCACCCTCAACCGACCGCTTATCCGTCCGTACCCTCCTCGCCAAAAAGATTCCACATATACATGCCCCATCCCCCCAAATGCGACGGCGTCTTAGAGTATTCAGTCGCAAAAAATATATTGGACATACCGAGTGGGAGATCTTAGCGCTGGTGTGCGGATATTATGACTTTCGCAAACCCTCCGTACATGGCTAACCGACAACTGTTGATCGCACGGATTGCAGTGCCGACAAATCGTTTAACCCCCTACCGTGCCTAGCACGGCACGATTGCATGGTTACCATCGCCCACTGCGTGGAGGTAGAGGTAGGTGCCGCCGGACCTGCAAGCGCACCCCCCTCCGGGGCCGCCGCCGCTGCGCCGCCGGCGGGCGCCGTAGCTGATGTAATTAATGATAAGTAAAAGAACTAAAATATATTGTCTCCTCCCTCCATTGCGATGGCGTAAGTAGCCCAAAATAGCATGCCTTCAATCTTAAAGCGCCATACAAATAACACTCTGAAGCGCATCGCATGAGACGTGATGGTGCCGCTACGGCACGCCTTGACGTCAAATCAATATCATTGCTTGGTATGCTAGTGCCTTTAGCTAATTACCGTGGTTGTGCAACTGCGGGTGTACACATCCTCGGAAAGTACGGAATCCCAAACGTACGAATCCTACATACCATTGATATTGCATTACTAGGAATGTACTCGCCACAATCGGACACTCATGTCGACAAGTCAAAGATAAATCTCAGATAATTTTTTTGAGCAGCCTCGGGCCAATTGCATGAAGTCTTCGGCTCCTCTTGAAAAGGTTATTGAGCTTGTGGAATGCGAGCCGGGTGAGCAGTCCGCATACATGAAGTCCAATAACGATGGGTTGTTGGCGAATATTAGCCATTCTTGGGAATCCAAAAAAATCATTAACGCGACAATACGTTGTACTTCATTAAGTCGGTGGCACACAAGTGGAATCCTGAAAGTGTGTGTAGAACAACCAATGTTCTTACGTCGTCAAGACATAGTGTCGATCTTGACACCAGAAATGTTGGCAACGTCGTACTCATCGTCATCGGCAAGAAATGATGGGCGTAGCGTGGCAGAATAAGGATACATGCGAAGATGATTGACATTAAACATCGGATGTAGGCGTGCACTATATACATGGTAACTCCAATTTATCTATTTATGCGCCAATCTTGTCTAGCACCGTAAACAGTCCCAATGGTCGATCCTTCACCTCGCCTAAGGTATACCGTATACGGTTTAGCTGACATCGGAGAAAGAGCCCTCTGGCACCTTGTCGGAATTGCGGAGCCGTCGACGGCAGTGAACGGTCTTGCATTTTATCCTTGTGTAAACGTAATACAAACGCAACCAATTCATGCATCTTAGGCAGCATTTGCACACGCTCTTTAGCAAGCATTCAGACATGGATTAACATTTGCATTGGGTAACAAAAGGTGAAGATTTTCTTTAAGAAAGAAGCCAAAATTTAACCCAAAGGAGCGCAATCGATTCCTAGGGCCTGACTTGAATTGTAGGCAAACTCAACTTCTCTGCTTAGTCTGACGACGACGACCTGCTACTTGCGTTACAGGTGTCGCAACTGTAGTCGATGGAGATGTCGAAGGTGTTTTGACGACCTCTGTCGCTAACATTGTCTCAGAATGAACAGTAGATGTAGCCGGCTGCTCCAGTTCATTTGTAGAACAGCCTTGCCACCATCATTGCTTCTTAGGTTGCATCGGTGCCTTGCCTTTGAACTCCGGACATTGGAACAAACGGTGTCCCTTCTTGTGGCACTTGAAGCATAGTCCTTCGTCCATGTGTCGCTTACGCTCCTCAGTTGTCATTGCATTTGCGAGTGAATTAAAATCTTCGCGGCCAGATGTGTGACCACGTCCACCATTGTTGCCACCTCCACGTCCACGTCCGCGGCCACGTCCACGGCCACCTTTGTTACGTTTCCAGACGTTAGAGGCTTCCTCGAAAGGTTCATCAAGGTTGCGCTTGCGTGAGAGCTGGGCAGATGGTCCAGCAGTAGACTTTGTATTGCCTAGTTCCGGCGAGTCTGTCACTACGTCATTCAAAAAGTTTTGCAGCTCCACTAGCGTAGTCTGGTATCCCTGACGAGCTCGGTGTGACTTAGCTAGTCTCTTGAGCGCTTCGTTCGATAGGCCATTAATGAAGCGTACACACTGTACCTCAGCTGTCAGGTGTTGACGAGACCGACGTAAGTAGTCGTTGTACTGTTTAGTGAAAACCGCGTAACTCATCGTGTTGCTCTGCGTAAAGCTTAGCAAAGCGTTAATTGCGTCGTCCTTAATGTTCGGAAGAAACGTCGACTTGCGTAACTCCGCAACAAGCTCGTTGTACGTAGATGGAATTGGAGGCTGATTTTCCGGTTCAACCACCACCCACCTAGGTGTCCAGAAAACTGTGAAGTAACCCAGAACACTGCATCGTACGAGTTAGCCGTAATTCCAAGCATTATAAAACGCTGAGGCTGTGCTTCGAGCCAATCCTCCAGTACATGAGGTACCTGACCATTCTGGTACGGTGAAGTAATAGCAGCCTTACGCTGAGTCTCCGTGAGGGTCACAGATAGTCCAGCCAAGTTGTGGGTAGGCATCGGCATTCCCACTCGTAAATCCGTAGGTCCTTCACCAGTAAGTCGATTAATGTGTCCGCGAATCAGAAGCCATACAGAACCAGAGTCGACCGTCGTAAACCGGGAGTACATGTGGAACTGTCTCGGGATAGACGTGTCGTCTTGCATGACTGGAACATGTTGTGTGATTGCTCGATAAAAAGATTCCCACTGAGTCACGTAACCAAAGTGAAGTAATTCACTCTTGTGCTTCTCAGCACGAAGTAACCCCTTCTGTGAGGGCGTAAGTGTTAGACCGTCAATGTTGATGGTTTCCGGGACGACGTTAGTGCCATCCGGATTAACTGTCGACTGTGCCAAAACAGCCTGCTCGACCTGAGCAGGTGTACGTAAGTTGCTCGTAGCAAACAGGACAGGAATAGAAGCCGAGTACACGTAAACAAGCTGTCGTCCTTGAGGTAGTGTAACGTTAACAGGTTCACCACTCAACAGCGTCAAATCATCCGATGTCAAAACAAGACCGGTCTCCTCGTGTAACTCGCGAATAGCAGCGTCGACATGCTCTTCGTTAGGTAAGACAGAGCCAGCTGGGAACCAAGTTTTACCAGAACGAGGCTCACGCTGAAACACCAACTTCAAGTCCGACGGTTTAGTTCCTCCAACGTGAATTACTAAAACCACGTAATGTCCAGCTCCAAGAGAAGCCATCTCAACTCAATCAAACAACGTCGAGCAGATCAACGAGCAACGAAAGCGTGCGTCGACCAAGGTGCTCCGAAACCAGTGTGGCGGTTAGCCTTTGAAAGCTAAACGCTAGCACAAATATGTTCTAGTCTGTCTAGTTCTGTTGTTGCAAGATGGCAAATGATGTTGTCGAGAGGCAATTGATGAGAGATGTTTCACTGCTGTACTTAGGCAGTAGATGTTGTAAGTGAACAAAGGAATTGTTAAAAGGTTCTGTCACCTCCCTCTACTGCACTGGGCTTAAATAGGTTTCAGCCCAGACTAGTTACGCCTGCAAGCTTCGCTTACGTGTCAGGCGTTAGTGCTGCTCAACCGTCGTCATTTGTCCTCGAGACACGGCCTGCCTAGCATTGGGTTTCACGACGCGGCTCCTTCTGCATTGAAGAGCTTGTTCTGGCGCGTCATCTGGCTAGTTGGATTAATTATGCATATCTGTACGTACCGGGAGGAACTGGTCGTACTGTAGCATTAGCACCATTACAATATTGCAGTAGCGACGTACCCACGAGTATACGTCCGTCCTGTGGAAAAGCACGAATTGGAATCCGTAACTAGTACCTGTACAATGTCCTGCAATGTACTGTTGCAGGACTGTACTCGTCACATTTTCCAACCGCGCTCGGCCGGAGTCTAGGCGTTTTCTATCTCGTCTCGGCCACGGCGCCCTTGCGTTTTTGGCTTCGGACCCGCCTACTTCGGGTCGCCTGGGCGAGCTCCGTGACAAGTTCCCTGAGCACTACGACGCAGTTTTCCGCGTCGCGGTCTGTCGCATCTTCGGCCTACCCTCATCTCGCATCCTCTCTTCTCTACGCTCCCCCACTGCTTGTGCTTCTTGCCATCTCTCGGTTCAAGCTATGCGGGGTGCGTTCTCGTCGGCGGGTGTTGACATGATGGATGATGCGTGGACCACTGCTTTTGCGGACCATTTGGCTCGTTGCGGCGGAGATGCTTCGGTCCACACCGCTCACTCTTGGTTAGTGACGGCCCTTGCGGAAATCATCTCCGAGGTTCGTGGCGCACTCGGGGTTGGCGTCGAGGTTCTCACAGATCCCACGATGTTAGTTCAACTCCCCAACGGCAACGACGGTCTCCCCGCGGATGTGGGTGTCTTGCACTATCACGGCATCCGAGGCTCAAAACTTGCCCTTGATGCCGTGGTTTCCGGTTTGTTCGGCGTGTCTAGCCCCCCGTCACCCGAAGTCGCTCTCCGCCATGCTGAGAAGACCAAGTTCGAGAAGTACTCGGAGGGGTTGAGGAGTCGCCCCGACATCCGCTTCATTCCCTTTGCAGTCACGGAATTTGGTACTCTTGGCGGCCACGCCACGGCTTTCTTGACGGAGCTAGCCAAGCAGGCAGCCGCATCTAAAGGGATGCACGCGGGCAAGTTGTTGGCCTCCTGGCGTCGAAAGGTCTCTCTCGCCGTCCATGTTGCTCACGCGGACAACGTCTTGCGTGGTTTGTCCGCCGCTGCGGACGGCACGGAGGCCGCTTCTTCCTCGGCTGGGATGCCTTCTCCAGCCACGGCGCTCTTCACCCGCGCCATGGGCCGCAAGCGTCCCCGTGCTTCCTCGAGCGGCGCGTGAGGCGCCGCTTGTCGCCTCCAAGTGTTGCATTCTCGGCGTGGCTTAAGAGTTTCCTTAGTATAATCTGCTAGGTTTATGCACAATGTAGTGCTTTCCTTTTGCTGTGCTTTGGATTCCGTGATCCTCTTGTCACTCTTGCCCTCTTGTTTCCCCTCCCACTTTCCCTGTCCGTGCTCATCTGGTTCTTCTTGTAAGCAAAGTACCGGTACATTTATCTGTAGGTAGTGTCGTACCAAATAAGTACCTGTACCTGTAGTTCTCTGTACCTGTACCTGTACCTGTAGTTTTCGGCGCAAAAATTCAAAATTTGTACCTGTTAACATTACTTTCTAACACAAGGCCGTAAATTTTTTCGATGAAAATCCTGACATCTCCGCCGTCGCTATTTTGAAAATCACTTCTCTTACCTGTACTACCCCAATTTGCTACTTTGCGGCCGGCAAGTGGCTACTCATTGGCGGGTGGCAAGAAAGTAATATTAACAGGTAGTTTTCTACTTTTCTAGAGAGTAACAACTGCAGCACAGCGCGTCTACGATTGGCAATGGGTACACTTTATATCTTCTAAACCGAGTGTCTAACGTTTCTAACGAATTTGTTATAATTTGGTAAAGAAAGTCTATAATTCCTTAGACCGAGAAAGCAGTGGAAACCAGAAAGCAAAAAGGAAAACCCCCCATATGCCTCAGCCCGAGGAACATGGAGGCATGCCGCATCTTCGGCACCGCCATGGCAAGGATATTAATAATAATCCTTCGTACATGTACATGTATGTCACTTCATTTATGCCCGTACTTCGTTCGACTACTTGTATCATTACGTTCGGTCACATCTAGCTGGTGGTGATGTTAATCACGGGGCTGCAACTAGCGGCGCACCTCGCTTGTCGGCTTCTCATGTTGATGGATGGCGATGGGACCATGTCCGTGACTTGAATATTCCGGCATGGCGTAAGTGGGTTAACGTCTACTCAGCGGGAAACATACTCGATGTTGCGGCATACTTTCTAGCGAGTGCGGCCGGGTGGGCCCTTCACAAGCGGACGGGTGTCGACAGTGATGCCACTCGCCTTCGGGGTGAGCCTCCTAAAGTTCGGCCGCTTGTTGATGGCCGCATCATGTCGCGGTTAGCTCAGTGTCACGCCATTGCGCGGATAGCGATTGTTGCGGCCGATCACATAGGCCCCGTACAACGGTATGTTGTCACCAAAATTGGTATCGAGCGAGCCATTAAGGCTAGGGATCAAGTGAATTTTGTCGATGTTGATGGTACTAATATTTTGAAACGTCGATGTTGATGGTATTGATATCTTGAATTGTCGATGTTGATAGTGTTGATAGTTTGGGTTGCTGACATCGATGGCAATTTAAGCCGATATTATCGCCCATGTATCGATATTTGGGACGATATATCGATACATCGGGCTTAGATAATCAATATTTCCAATTGTTTTGATAATTGATGGCATTGATACTAGCGGTACTGCCATCTTGTCGATGTCGATGTCGCAACCTATCACATCGATGGCACTATCACCATGTGATGATGATACTATCGACGATGCATCGATGGCTGATCCCTAGCCTTACGAGCCATACATACCACCCGTATAGGCTTACAAACTTTTCTTGATTACAGTCTACTAAGTTTGGGCATAGAAAACGCCTTCAACACCATTTCCCGCCTGAGTTTCCTTGCGGAGCTATACAAGAATCCCGACTTGCAACCGATCATCCCGCTGCTTGAGATGATATATTCACGGGACTCTACCGTGTATCATTTCGACCCCAACGATGCTTCACGGGTGTCCGACAAAGGAGATCATTCTTGGCCGCTCCTCTTCAACTTAGCGATCGGCACCCCCCCTCCGGACTAATCGGGAACGGTCCAAGGATTCTTCGGCGATCCAAGGTTTTTCTTGATGCTTGAAATTACTTGATTGCAACGGCCTCCGTCCTTACTGTGCGTGCAATTGCTACGTAGGAATCAAGGAAAGCATTCTCTAATGTCCATCAAGTTAAATCTTTGTACATGACACCTCTTGATACGGCCCCTTATTATAAATTCAAACCTTTTTGGAAACTAAAAATATTGTCCGTACCCGGCGTCGAGCCAATCGGGAAGCAGCACAAGGGCAAGAAGCTCACTAGTGGACTTCTACGTCGCCATGCTAAATCTCCCGGGGGGAGGAGTACGCGTGGGCGGCAAGGATGCTAGTCGCGTCGGGGGGAGCGACACGCTCAAGCGACGACGACCCTCCGGGTCGGAAACCCCGCACGGAGGGTTTTGATTAATTTCCGATTACCCGCGGCCCGGAGGATCCGGCTAGTGAGTATTGTGACATGGGCGCCCGCCGGCGGCGCAGCGGCGGCGGCCCCGGAGGGGGGTGCGCACGCATGCGCGTCGGCACCTACCTCTACCTCCACGCGGTGGGCGCTGGTAACCATGTAGCCGTGCCATGCCTGGCACGGGAGGGGGCTAAACGAGGTACCGGCAGCTGCAATCCGCGTGATCAGCAGCTGTCGGGAAGCCATGTACGGAGAGTTTTGGAAAAACATAATATCCGTACACCAGCACATGGTTCTCCTTCACATGCGGTGGTCCGAGCAGCGCGGTGATGTCTTGCCTCATCACCCTGATTGTTCCGCCGTGACTTCTGTTGCCCTCGTCATGTTCCTCAGTTACCATCGGCTGAAGGCGCCGCGCAAGCTGCAGTTTGGGCTGCAGTTTGGGACTGCGGAGTTGGAGGTGCAGGTGTGGTGGCCGCCTCGCGATATAGCCTGCCTCACTTTCCCCATGCAAGCCTCATACCTCAGCGTTCATTTGGAAGCAAAGCAGGCGACAGAGGGCTGACCACCCGCCATCCTCTCACCTCTCACCCGCCCTCTTTTCACTGTCTTTCTCAGGTCGGCGAGAAGACCCTTGAGTTTACTGTTTCGGCGCTCCATGCCGCCATTCTACTCCAGTTTCAGGTGACCCCCGTTGCAGCCGGGAACAAGTGTTAGGGGGAGAGGGGGGGGGGGGGGGGGGGGGGTGTTAGTGAGGAGTAATTTGCACATAGGGGTGCAGATGGAGGAGTGATTTGCGAGTATGGGGCCACGGTGGGAGGTAACAGTAGCAATGAGAGGAAAAGTCAGAGTATCCTGTGATCTGACAAGCCCTAATCAAACAAGGATCGGTGGTTTGGCTGGATGAAGGAAATCATACATTTTAGCATTCCTCATGTAAATGTGGCCCCGCTCCCCTCCTTCCATCACAGACACACATGCACACGGGCGCAGGCACACGCACACATTCCCCCACACAAACGCGAACACGTACATCAAACACAGATTCACCCACACAAGCGCACGCACCAACACAGACATCAAAACACACACACACACACACACACACACACACACACACACACACACACACACACACACACACACACACACACAAGGATACGCTCACGCTCTCTCTCTCTCGCTCTCATCGACACAAACACGCACACAAAAACACGCACACACTCATACTCACTCACTCACACTCGCACACACATTCACCCACACAAGCGCGCGAGCACGCACACACACACACACACACACACACACACACACACACACACACACACACACACGCACACACATACGGAAAATTGATATCTTACATTGGGAGGGTAAACTGAAATTTGTAGTAATCCCAAACCCTTGACTCGCCACATTATCTTTCTGACTTTCATTTTGAGTTTTGTATTGGCTGTGTGCTGTCGTGTGGTTGCGCAGGAGAGGCATGAGTGGGGGGCTGCGGAGTTGGCGGAGGCGGTGGGGCTGCCGGTGGGGGCGCTGCGGCGAAAGGCGCTATTTTGGGTCAACGCGGGCGTACTTTTGGAGGGGCGTTGCGCGGCGGATAAGCCCTTTTATAGCGCAGCGACACAGTATAGCGAGGCGGCGACGGCGGGTGGCGGGGGTGGGCCGTCAGCTGCGGAGGAGGAAGGGGGGTTGTCGGCGGCGGAGGAGCAGTCGGCGGCGGATATGGCGGTGCACGAGTCGTTTGTGATCGGGATGTTGACCAACCACGAGGAGCTGCCGCTCGCGATGATCCACAACATGCTCAAGATGTTTGTGAGCGGGTTTGATAAGAGTGCGGAGCAGGTGGCCGCATTCCTGGCGCGGTTGGTGCGGGAGGAGAAGCTGATGTTTGAGGGCGGCGCGTACAAAAAGCGACCGTGAACTCCTTACTACCACTATTAATGGTGATGTGGGGTAACACTGGCAGGCATGTAAGCTCTTTCTCAACCCCCTCACTCACACGGCCTCTCGAAAATTGAAGACTTGCAACGAGGATCGCCCGCCATGCTCATCCGGTTGTAAGTAATCCGCGGCTTGCCAACGTATTGTTAGGCGGGGCGATCACGGGATTAGAGGAAGAACAGCAAAGGGATGAGGGATGGCGTGTGAAGGCGCTGCGACTCCCCTCATCTGATACAACCAAATGCCCAAGAGGTAGTCGCGTGATCTTTTCGCCTTTTGAACATGGCCGTCGCCAACTGCACTCACGACAGTCAATAGCATCCGATATTAGGGTATATGAGAACCCTTCGTTTGACCTAAATTTTTATGAATTCGCGTGGAACCCTAGACTTTTGCAGCATGAATCCAGTTCGCGCCCAGAGTCGGCCGTCGACCGAAGTGAATGCACAAAAAATTGCGAAAAAACGCGCCGCGGAGTAGCGCGCAAACAAGCTTTCATGTTGTCTCATAGTGCAAAAAATATACGCGCATTTGGCCAAAAAACATGCCGCGCAATTGGCGAAGCGCATTTGACACTTCGATTGAAAGCGGTGAGTGAAGCCTTGTCACTTCGTGCCTGCTACGCGCACTGAGTCGCTCGAGCGCGACGTCCCGCGGATTGCCCGTCTAACGCCCAATACGGGGAAGCCGTGGTTCTCGCTTTCTTAAGTGAGTACGTAACAAGGCGCTACGCGACATGGACATGATGGCAACGCACGAAACCCGTGATTAATATTGTATTTCTCACACCCCACATTGCGGGCAGCAAACCACCGAGAGGGTAGGCGCCATGGCGTGCGTTTGAGTCACGCGCAACAACCAAGTATGAGGGCCGCGTGCGTGCGCGCTCAACGGAGCCGGCCCGCACTGGGCGCAGTGTCGCGTATGCTTTCCTCACACGCCGGGCTAGGGTACCAAGAGCAACGACATAGACTTTCAAGACCACCCGTGCTTGGCGAGGCGCGTGGGAGACGGGCGCCATCGGTGGTGTGAGCAGTGGGGGAGTCTAGTGCGGGGCAGCGTGATGCACAAGAGGGGACGTAGTGGTCTACCACGGGATTCGGAGAAAATGGGGCATTGCATTTCGAGGATGCAATGAAATACAATTCCGAAAACTGCAATTGATAGCTGATTAAGATTTCAAAACCATCTCCGTGCGAACTTCCGTTTTGAAAACGTATAAAGATTTAACACTTGTATCGATATTTGACACCCATATTTCTAAACATCTCCTCAAACGCACTTCTAACGTTTATTAAGCCCCCAAACTGGCCGCCAAGTTGGAATGCACGACCCCCCCCCCCCCCCCCCCCGAAACCCCCCCGAGACCACGCGCAGCGCCGACAATCAAACCAGTGGGGCGCATGAATAGCTTTTGCCTCATGTGCCGCCCATAAAAGCGATGGATCTATCACATTTGTCACTCACGCAATTTCGTCGGCGCGATGCGCGTTGCAAAGGCAGACCCGCGACGCGCGCGCCGATTGTGCAACCGTAGTGCGCGACTCGCACGCGTGTGTCACGCCGTAGCACCCGGCGTATGGACGGCTCAGCCCATAATCAAGCGCCCATCCAGTCCGGGACTGCGCCGCCTGACGCGTGCCAATGTGCCGGCATCAACAAGCGCGTCGAGAATTTCGGTTGGCTAGACGTGCCGTAGCTTGCGGGGGGCGACTGTCGGTAGAATCCGCCCTCGCTTAGCTAGATTGCCGTCGGTCCGTATCGCCCCGCAATATAGCATCGTCTGAGACACTCGCTGCTCTTATCATTTGGGCAAGCCAATGACCCGTGGTTCCCCGTCACCTTAGGGACATGTGGAGGGGGTTTGTAAAGCCCACAAACACTGCATAGACGGTATGTGCTCATGCCTTTGCGCTAGCGCATCTTCGCGGTAATTAGCTCCCTTGCCCTCGCATGTGTAGATCTCTATAGACTTCAATGAAAGGCCCCGGAGGTGGTGGTTTCGGACATTATTGAAACCCCTATGGACAGAGTTGCGGGGGGGATCGAGGTCCGCAAGATCGATGCAGCCAAATTGTGACCGCTCCGTTCGACGGTCGCTTTCGGCCTCCGTTGCTACCGGCACCGTGCTTCGGTAAGTAGGAGTGGGCCGTGCAGTGTGAAGATCTAACAACACCTTTCATTTTGCGTTCTTGACAAGTGGATTTAGATATTATTCTTTTTAATGTAACACTATTTTGTGGTTGCGTACAGTTTTACAACCCCTTAGTAGGAACATCAACGCACATTATTGATGATAGGTGTACCCGGTCGCAAACGCATGCGGCCCGGTCGCTACCCCCAAGCGCCCTCAATGGCAACGTATTGATGGCCGTTAGAAAGCAGCCGGTCTATCTTTGTTTACAAGAAGAACCAGATGAGCACGGACAGGGAAAGTGGGAGGGGAAACAAGAGGGCAAGAGTGACAAGAGGATCACGGAATCCAAAGCACAGCAAAAGGAAAGCACTACATTGTGCATAAACCTAGCAGATTATACTAAGGAAACTCTTAAGCCACTCCGAGAATGCAACACTTGGAGGCGACAAGCGGCGCCTCACGCGCCGCTCGAGGAAGCACGGGGACGCTTGCGGCCCATGGCGCGGGTGAAGAGCGCCGTGGCCGGAGAAGGCATCCCAGCCGAGGAAGAAGCGGCCTCCGTGCCGTCCGCAGCGGCGGACAAACCACGCAAGACGTTGTCCGCGTGAGCAACATGGACGGCGAGAGAGACCTTTCGACGCCAGGAGGCCAACAACTTGCCCACGTGCATCCCTTTAGATGCGGCTGCCTGCTTGGCTAGCTCCGTCAAGAAAGCCGTGGCGTGGCCGCCAAGAGTACCAAATTCCGTGACTGCAAAGGGAATGAAGCGGATGTCGGGGCGACTCCTCAACCCCTCCGAGTACTTCTCGAACTTGGTCTTCTCAGCACGGCGGAGAGCGACTTCGGGTGACGGGGGGCTAGACACGCCGAACAAACCGGAAACCACGGCATCAAGGGCAAGTTTTGAGCCTCGGATGCCGTGATAGTGCAAGACACCCACATCCGCGGGGAGACCGTCGTTGCCGTTGGGGAGTTGAACTAACATCGTGGGATCTGTGAGGACCTCGACGCCAACCCCGAGTGCGCCACGAACCTCGGAGATGATTTCCGCAAGGGCCGTCACTAACCAAGAGTGAGCGGTGTGGACCGAAGCATCTCCGCCGCAACGAGCCAAATGGTCCGCAAAAGCAGTGGCCCACGCATCATCCGACATGTCAACACCCGCCGACGAGAACGCACCCCGCATAGCTTGAACCGAGAGATGGCAAGAAGCACAAGCAGTGGGGGAGCGTAGAGAAGAGAGGATGCGAGATGAGGGTAGGCCGAAGATGCGACAGACCGCGACGCGGAAAACTGCGTCGTAGTGCTCAGGGAACTTTTCACGGAGCTCGCCCAGGCGACCCGAAGTAGGCGGGTCCGAAGCCAAAAACGCAAGGGCGCCGTGGCCGAGACGAGATACAAAACGCCTAGACTCCGGCCGAGCGCGGTTGGAAAACGTGGGAGCGAGCTTCGCGAAGCGAAACAAGTTGACACGCTCACTGATGTCGGCTTGTAGCTTTGGAAAGATGTCCGTGGCAAACGCAGAAAGAGGGACGAGCGAGGATAGGCCATCAAGGGAGCCGGTCTATCTTGCCGGCATTGTTTCACATCAATTTCAATTTCAATGACAGTAAAAAGTCGTTGGTAGACTTATTACGTGCGAACCTCGTCAATACTTAGTACGGTGATTTTTGGTGCGGTGCCAAACTATCACGGATGCGGGCTAGATGTTCATATTTGGTTAGCAGAACAATTTGCAAAAATTCTTTAAGGATGCTACACTTTATGTGCAATGCTAGATATTCTCTAAATCCAAAGTCGCCACACGAACGAGTAAAATATGTGAGTTGTTACTATTATATTGCTTCACTTACAAAGGTAGTACACAATTTTTTTCGTACCAGGGTACCATAAAGCGGGTATATGTATCTGAAGCCTAAAAAAAAAGTTCGGAAAATATTATTGTTCTTAGATTGGTTGAATTGCAAGACCAAGAGAGCGCGGTATTTGTGGGTAATGTGCGCAGTATGTATAGCACGATGATGTTTGTGTTAACCGTTCTTGCATATCAAATCATTCATGTTGTTGCACGCGGCTGGGTTCCCACCAAGTGGTAGGCGATGTGTTGCGGCATTTCACTCACATGAAAATATGAGTTCATGTGCATATTTGGGGGATACAAGCAACGATGAATGCACGAATTACGGCCCGCAAAATATGGCCCACAAATCCAACGTGTGTGCGCGCAATGAATTGGGCGTGCCGATTAAGGTGCCCGCGTCAATGAGAAACGCGCCGTGGTGTGTTGTTCGAAAATTAGTGTTCTACCCGCCAATCGAGGTAGAATTGCATGGTCATCGCGGCAGTGTGTGGCGGGCATTTTAATGCTTGCCGCTAGTGACGGTCTTGTGTAAGTATGGGAAGAGTGTATATGCTCATTGGTGTAATTGTTTGAAGTGGTGTGTGTGTGCGCGCTTCTGCGGTTCGACTCGTTCAGGTAGTAACAATTGAAAGGCCTTACCGTGTGACAGTGATTACCCTCGCCTTCCACAGAATGACAGTCACACACACACACACACACACCGGTGGGCGATAACAGAGATGGTTCAGCAGCTCTCCGATTCATTCTTACATATTCTGAAGACTCGGAGCGCCATTTGTACATATAAACAGCAGCGCAAAGGCGGCTGCAGCGGCGGTACACCTGTTTTAAGACTAATAATTGAGAATCAGCCGCCAGTCCTCCCCT
>JAPMLY010003540.1:0-25178 GCA_026401115.1 Tetraselmis chui | reverse complement strand
ACAAACACACTCCTCTCTCGCAAACAACCAAACACGGAGCCCTCCTCGCCCGCGCCGCGAAGGACGGCGCCGATTTTTCTTACCACAAAAAACACTCAACCCTCACAAATATCCAGTTCACACACAAACAAGAATTCATGTGGGGCGTCCACAACACCCGCCTACTTACTCACAACCCCACCCTGCGCTGCCCCCTATGTGGTCAATTCACCAGCAACGGCCACATGGCCGGTAACTGCCCCTCTATGTCTGGTCTAAGACAGGACCGACACAACAGCGCTCTGCAACTCCTACTCTCCCTACTGGAACGCCACAACGGAGGACGTTGGGAAACCATCACCGCAGACTTCGGTAACAAACCCATAAAATCGTTTGCTTCCCCCACCCCTGCCCACACTCCACTTGACTGCCACCCACCTCACCCCACCCACATGCCCACCCGACTTGTTGCTGCTGACGAAGGTCTCTCGCCTGACTCCCTAACCTCATGCCCCGCCGTCCTCCCCCCTGAGATTCTCCCCCCCCTGCTTCGTCCCCCTGCACACAAACCTGACTTCATCCGCATCCGCGAACCCCGATTCGTTGGTCACTCCAACGGTCGCCGTCGCTACGCGTCCATAAAAAAGATTCAGATAGGGGAATGGAAGTACTGCACAGACAACAACCTCTCCCACACAGCCGACCTCATACGTGACAAATACACACCCCTTGCGAACGCCATCAGAAACCACTGGCCAGGCACAGTGGTCGACATCCTCCCCATAGTCATGAGCCGCACAGGTACACCGCACTCCTCCACCATCACGAGTCTCACCTCCCTTCTCACCGCCCGCACCGACCCTCCTGATAAACTCGTCTCCAAAGCACATCTCGACACATCTCGCATTCTTGCACAACTCCATACGCATACTGCCCAATGGCTGCATCACCTCCTACGCATATACCGCATCAAGTCCCGCACGACCTCCCGCCGCGCATCCGCACATTGCCCCCTCGCACGACCCTGAATGCACACAACCTTCGCCTCTACTTGACCCTCCCCGGGGGGGAGTAAAACCCCCGAACACCCTTGGAGAGGTTGGATTAGGTGGTTAACGGTCTAGCCCTGACTTGTAAGTTCCCTGTATGGCATAGTTGGGAGGGCCCAGAGACAGCAGCCGACGCATCCGGCTTTTGGTGAAAAACCGGCGCATACGGTACATGTTGTAAACAATTTCAATTTCAATTTCAATTTCAATATCTGGCCGCGAAAAAACATATCAGACGGGCCGAGCAGGAGATCTTGGTGCCGGTATTGCACAGAAATTGCTTTTCAAAAGCCCTATGTACGGGGCTTTTCCGACAGTTGTGGCGGTTAGCCTCTGAAAGCTAAACGCTAGCACAAATCTGTTCTAGTCTATCTAGTTCTGTTGTTGCAAGATGGCAGAATGATGTTGTCGAGAGGCAATGGTGAAAGATGTTTCACTGCAGTACTTGGGCAGTAGATGTTGTAAATAAACAAAGGAATTGTTAAATGGTTTTGTCACCTCCCTCTACTGCACTGGGCTTAAATAGGTTTCAGCCCCGACTAGTTACGCCTGCAAGCTTCGCTTACGTGCCAGGCGTTAATGCTGTTCAACCGTCGTCATTTGCCTCGAGACGCGGCATGCCTAGCATTGGGTTTCACGACGCGGCTCCTTCTGCATGGAAGAGCTCGTTCTGGCGCGTCATCTGGCTAGTTAAATTCATTATGCATATCTGTACGTACCGGGAGGTACTGGTCGTACTGTAGCATCAGCACCATTACAATATTGCAGTAGCGACGTACCCACGAGTATACGTCCGTCCTGTGGAAGAGCACGAATTGGAATCCGTAACGAGCACCTGTACAATGTCCTGCAATGTACTGTTGCAGGACTGTACTCGTCACACTCGTACCCTCCCCCTCTTGACACATCAATGAGGCCGCCGCAAGGCAGACCTCCGTGGTTCTTGGCTCCTTTACTGAAGCAGTTACTGAGACTCAGGAATGCGCGCTGGGTGAGCGTGCATGAAGTCAATGTACGCCTGAGTCTTGGCGAACTTGCGCCAGTGGGGCGTCTCCAAGAAATCTTGTAACGCAATAGTCCGGTGTACATCATTCAACCGGTGCCAAAGAGATGGAATGTCGTCATCATTGAAGTGCGTCATGAAGAGCAGATATTTGCCTCGTCGTCCAGGTAGCGACTTGATGCACACAGCAGAGATGTGCGAGACGTCAAACTCCTCATCGTCTCCTTCAGGTACATTTATTGGGACAGCTGGTCGTAGCGGAGCGGTAGAGCAGGGTCGTAAGTTGTTAACATGGAACACATAATGTAGGCGGACTGTCGCTGGTAGTTTCAATCTGTAACTGTGTTTCCCAATCTGCTCCTCTACTGGAAAAGGGCCAAGTTGTCTGTCTCTGAGTTTCCGATTCGGTTGTCCTCGTAGAAAAAGGTTTGTTGTGACGACTGACACCTTGTCTCCCTTAGCGAAGTGTGGCGATGTAGACGGTTCTGTCCGCGCCTGCATCTCATCCTTGTGTAGTTGTAACACTGAGCGTACCAGGGTGTGCACTTCCTGTAACAATTTCAACCGTTCTGTTGCGTCTTGCGAAATTGGAATCGATGGTCGCATGCTGAATAGCATGTCAGGAGGCTCCTCAGGAGAGAACCCAAAGTTAGCCTCGAACGGTGTGTGCTCAATTCCGAGTGCACGCGAAGCGTTGTACGCAAACTCCACTTGCGGTAGAAGTGTCGACCAATCAGAGCCATCATAGCAACAAAAGCAACGAAGAAGCTCCTGAAATGTGCTGTTCACGCGCTCTGTCAAGCCGTCTGTCTCTGGGTGTCGGCTGGAAGACATGTTCAGACGCGTTCCGAGGCGTCTCCAGAGTGTCTGCCAGAAGGCGCTGACAAATTTCGGGTCGCGGTCACTTATCAGCACACGAGGCAGTCCATGTAAGCGGTAGACTCCCTGTAAAAACAAAGTGGCAGTTTCTTCGGCAGTAATCCACTCTGTACATGGCAGAAAATGGGCCATTCGATTTTGATGGTCTACCACAATCAACACACTGTTAAAGCCGTTGCTCTCAGGCAAGTGTGTCAGGTAGTCAAGACCAACTGTGTGCCACGGTCTGGGTGGAACAGGTAATGGGTAAAGAGTCGCAGCCATTTGCGGTCGAATCTTCGCTCGTCGACACACGACGCAGCGCTCACAGAAATCTTTCACGTCTTGGCGGATTCGTTTCCACCAGAATCTGTCGAGTGCTTTAGCAAGAGTGCTAGCAACTCCTCTGTGACCAGCTGACGAACTTTCGTGCAGCTCTGTGATCAATCTCAGTCCGAGCTCAGAGTTCTGTGGAATACAAAGGCGATTGAGACGCCAAAAGTATCCGTCTCTGGCTTCTATCCGGCTGTCTCTTGTCCACTAACCATCGTCCCCATAAAACGAATCTTGTGAGAACCCCTCGCGAATGAGATCAGCGAACTCAGGGCTCAGCTGCAACGCGTCAACAGTCAGTAAATTTAACTGTGCGTCTTCAAACAGCAGCTCGGACTTCCGTCGTAATTCTCGATCTGACGGAACCTCGCCATCCCAAAATAAGGGTTCTGTGGCCTGAGGTACGAAGTCTGGACGCCGGCTTAACGGGTCAGCTTCGTTCAGAGCTCCCTTGCGATATGAAAGTGTCATCGAGCCCACAAACGGTTGCAAATTCCGCAGGTATCTTGCTTGCCGCTTGTTCAGCGTGTTGTTCGGTTGCCTGAGCAGATGTCGCAGTGTGTCGTGGTCTGTTACGACAAGGAACTTAGAACAGCCTTCAAGATAACACCTCCAATGCTTGACACCTTCGCATACGTCCAAAGCTTCTAAGTCGTACGCAGAGTAAGTGTTACCACGCTCAGCTGGGTTCAGCTTACGCGCCCAGTAAGAGACTGGTTGAAGACCGCCTCCTTGGTCTTGCAACAGGACTGCTGCAATCCCCACTGTTGAAGCATCTGTAGCCACGGTAAACATCGCGTCCGAGCCGACCTCCGGAAGGATCACGCATGGCGCGGAAATGAGCCGTAACTTGAGAGTCTCGAAGGCTTCCAAACAGGCAGGCGTCAGCGTAACCTTCTGTGGCTGGGACTTCCGCAGTAAGTCCGTCAATGGAGCCGTAAGGTCGCTAAAATGGTGTATAAATCTGGCGTAGAAGCTGCAGAACTGTACGAAACTGCGAACCTCCTTCTGCGTCTTGGGCACTGGCCAGTCTGCAACGGCCTCGACTATCTTTGTGGAAACCGAAATTTTACCGGCTGACACAGTGTAACCAAGGTACTCCATCTCTTGCAATCCGAAGAAGCATTTCTTAAGGCGTAATTTCAGCCCTTCCTCCTTAAATCGCTGCAGCACTAGACGTAGGTGCTCCAGGTGTTCCTCCAGTGTTCGACTGTAAATGCAGACGTCATCCAGGTAGACTGTCACGAACTTATGTAAAAAGTCGCGAAGAATGTCGTTCATCATCCTCTGAAATGTAGCTGGTGCATTGCACAGTCCAAACGGCATGGCGACCCACTCCATTAAGCCATCAGGGGTCTGAAAAGCCGTCTTGTGAACGTCCTGATCACGCACTCGAACTTGCCAGAATCCAGAAGCGAGGTCGAGGTGTGTGTAAAAATTCGCGTCTTTAAGTTCGTCCAGTGTATTATCCACTCTCGGAAGTGGGTAAGCATCTTTACGCGTAACCTCGTTAAGGCCACGGTAGTCAATGCACAGTCGTAGCGAGCCATCAGCTTTCCGCACAAAAGAATTGGCGAGCCGAACTCACTGTAGCTGGGACGGATCAGACCAGCCTCTACAGCGTCTTTGAGCTGTCGATTGAGCTCAGCGCGCTCTGCAGGTGACAACCTGTTTAGACGTGGGCGTCGCATTGGGCCAATTGTTTCAATGGGATGATCCCACTGTCGGCTTACATGTGGAGAGTCGACAGGTTGCAGTAACTCCGGGAAGTCATCGAAAAGTAACGACCGGAAGTTCTCACGTTGGTCCGCTGTTAGCTCCTCTCCAGTGTGAAAGTCTGTCGATGGTGCAGCGGCTGAAGTAAGTTCAATGACGTAAAAAACAGCATGACGTCCCCTGCCGCGGCGCGTCTTGCGCATGAGTTTCTGAACTTTCGTAGATGACAACAGTAGACACTCGGGGCGTCGTTCCTAGAGCGTAGTCTCCACTGATGTGCCGTCCATTAGTGTAAAAATTCTGGTTGTACCAAATTGTAAAGAGGCATGTTCGTCATCAAGCCATGGTAAACCCAGGATTAAATCAGCCGTACGTAAATCACGTAAGACGTAAAAAGTTCGGTGAAATTCGTGTCGGGTCAGCTCGAAAGTGACGTCACAAACAGTCGTAGAAGTCACTCGTTGTCCGTTAGCGAGTCGAACTAGAGTCTTACTGGTAGACTTCCGAGTCTGTAAAGCAAAGCGTCGTAGAAAGTCCTCTGACACAAAATCAAGCGTCGCAGCGAAGTCCACTAATCCAGAAATTTGGTGTCCGCCATCACGAGTTTTCACAGTCAGCTCAGTTCGAATCAACGGGCGAGCTTCCGTGAGGTCAGTCAGTAGGGCTGTAGCTGGCGAGGAAAATTGTTGCAGCGTAGCGATGGTCTGTTCCGTGTCGCCTGGAGGTACATGTACCGAGTTGGGTTGATAAGGTGCTGTAGGTTCCGTTGAGTCGTTAAGCGCACAATCTGCGTCGACTAACCACAGCTGTACATGCCAAGGAGCTGGAGCAACCACCTCCTGTTGCGCTGGGTTCTCCAGTGACTGACGTGTAAAAAGCTGTGTCCTTGATGGGAATTCTTGGTAGAGTTTCCAGTGCTTAGTCACTCGAGTAAATTTTGCCCACTTCGGTAGTACAAATACAGCCATCGTGGATGTCGGAGATGTTCGACGACAGTCCTCAAAATGCTGCGCAATCTGCTCAGCTAATTCCCAGGGTGGGTTGATGAACACCCGTTCTCCGGAAAAATCTCTGTCTAGAATCGAGTCACTCGGCGAACAGTGAGGTAAGTCACTGTGCGAGTTCAGACCTTCATCATCAGCACATCCCTCCAATGTGAAGTTGAATTGTGCATGCAGAGGGTCAAAGACTGAGTCAACCAGTTTCCAATCAATTGAACGTCTGGTTACAGGTTTACGACTCTGTCTCTGCTTAGTCTGACGACGACGACCTGCTACTAGCGTTGCAGGTGTCGCGACTGTAGTCGATGGAGATGCCGAAGGTGTTTCGACGACCTCTGTCGCTAACAGTGTCTCAGAATGAACAATAGATGTAGCCGGCTGCTCCAGTTCACTAGTAGAACAGCCTTGCCACCATCATTGCTTCTTAGGTTCCATCGGTGCCTTGCCCTTGAACTCCGGGCATTGAAACAGTCGGTGTCCCTTCTTGTGGCACTTGAAGCAGAGTCCTTCGTCCATATGTCGTTGACGCTCCTCAGGTGTCAAAGCCTTGGAGAGTGTGTTGAAATCTTCGCGACCAGTTGTTTGACCACGTCCACCATTGTTTCCTCCTCTACGTCCGCGTCCGCGTCCGCGTCCGCGTCCGCGTCCACCCTTGTTACGCTTCCAGACGTTAGAGGCCTCGTCAAGAGGATCCTCAAAATTACGCTTGCGTGTAGGCTGGGAAGATGGACCAGCAGTAGACTTCGTATTGCCGAGTTCCGGCGAATCTGTAACGATGTCGTTCAGGAAATTTTGTAGCTCAACCAGTGTAATCTTGTACCCCTTTAGAGCTCGGTGTGACTTAGCCTGGTGCTTGAGCGAATCGTTCGCTAGGCCATTAATGAAGCGTACACACTGTACACTAGCTGTCAGATGTTCACGAGACCGACGTAAGTAGTCGTTGTATTGCTTAGTGTAGACGGCGTAACTCATCGTGCTGCTCTGCGTAAAGTTCAGCAAAGCGTTAATTGCATCGTCCTTGATGTTCGGAAGAAACATTGACTTGCGTAACTCCGTAACAAGCTCGTCGTACGTAGATGGAATGGGAGGCTGTTCTTTCCGATTCAACCACCACCCATTCAGATGTCCAGAGAACTGTGAAGTAACCCAGATAACTGAGTCGTACGAGTCAGCCGTAATCCCTAACATGAGAAAACGCTGTGGCTGTGCCTCGAGCCAATCCTCCAGTACATGAGGTACTAGACCATTATGGTACGGTGCATTAATTGCTGCCTTACGCTGTGTCTCCGTAAGGGTCACAGGTAGTCCAGCCAAGTTGTGGGTAGGCATCGGTTGTCCCACTCGTAAATCTGTTGGTCCCTCACCAATTAGTCGATTGATGTGTCCGCGAATCAGAAGCCATACAGAACCAGAGTCGACCGTCGTAAACCGGGAGTACATGTGGAACTGTCTCGGGATAGACGTGTCGTCTTGCATGATTGGAACGTGTTGTGTGATTGCTCGGTAAAAAGATTCCCACTGAACCACGTAACCAAAGTGAAGTAATTCACTCTTGTGCTTCTCAGCACGAAGTAACCCCTTTTGTGCGGGCGTAAGTGTCAGACCGTCAATGTTGATGGTTTCCGGGACGACGTAAGTGCCATCCGGATTAACTGTCGACTGTGCCAACACAACCTGCTCAACCTGAGCAGGTGTACGTAAGTTGTTCGTAGCAAACAGGACAGGAATAGAAGCCGAGTACACGTAGACAAGCTGTCGTCCTTGAGGTAGTGTAATGTTAACAGGTTCACCACTCAACAGCGTCAAATCATCCGGTGTCAAACCAAGACCGGTCTCCTCGTGTAACTCGCGAAAAGCAGCGTCGACAGGCTCTTCGTTCGGTAAGACAGAGCCAACTGGGAACCAAGTTTTACCAGAACGAGGCTCACGCTATAACACCAACTTCAAATCCGACGGTTTAGTTCCTCCGACGTGAATTACTAACACCACGTAGTGTCCGGGTCCTAGAGAAGCCATCTCAACTCAGTCAAGCAACGTCGAGCGAATCAACGAGCTACGAAAGCGTGCGTCGACCAACGAGCTCCGAAACCAGTGTGGCGGTTAGCCTCTGAAAGCTAAACGCTAGCACAAATCTGTTCTAGTCTGTCTAGTTCTGTCGTTGCAAGATGGCAGAATGATGTTGTCGAGAGGCAATGGTGAAAGATGTTTCACTGCAGTACTTGGGCAGTAGATGTTGTAAATAAACAAAGGAATTGTTAAATGGTTCTGTCACCTCCCTCTACTGCACTGGGCTTAAATAGGTTTCAGCCCCGACTAGTTACGCCTGCAAGCTTCGCTTACGTGTCATGCGTTAGTGATGTTCAACCGTCGTCATCTGCCTCGAGACGCGGCCTGCCTAGCATTGGGTTTCACGACGCGGCTCCTTCTGCATGGAAGAGCTCGTTCTGGCGCGTCATCTGGCTAGTTAGATTAATTATGCATATATGTACGTACCGGGAGGTACTGGTCGTACTGTAGCATCAGCACCATTACAATATTGCAGTAGCGACGTACCCACGAGTATACGTCCGTCCTGTGGAAAAGCACGAATTGGAATCCGTAACGAGTACATGTACAATGTCATGCAATGTACTGTTGCATGACTGTACTCGTCACACAGTTGTTGATCATGCGGATCGAGCTGTCGGCCCTCTTAGCCCCCTACCGTGCCAGGCATGGCACGGCTACGGGGTTTCCAGCGCCCACCACGGGGAGGTGAGGGGATGCCGACGGGCATGCGAGCGCACCCCCTTCCGGGGCCGCCGCCGCTGCGCCACCGGCGGGCGCCGTGATAGAGACAGTGTGTATGTATGCATTATTAGAAGACGCACAAGGTACATTGTGTGATTTTAGAAATACAAATATCAATGTGTGTGTGTGTGTGAGTGAGTGAGTGAGTGTGTGTGTGTGTGTGTGTGTGTGTGTGTGTGTGTGTGTGTGTGTGTGTGTGTGATACAGAGTGAGAGCCAATATGTGTGTGTTTGTGTGTGTGTGTGTGTGTGTGTGTGTGTGTGTGTGTGTGTGTGTGTTTGTGTGAAAGCAGCAAAAGGCATTACTTACGCACTACGGGCTACTCGTATGCTTCTTCATTAATACTCATAGGATCCTATTCTCTCTCCTCCCCTCATCTTATATCGGGTCGCCCTGGATTGTTCTATAATTGTATTTTCAACATTTATCACAGAAAGGCAAGTCACATTTTAGCTACTACCATGTGTAATTCATACGATATTTCCATTTTACCCATATGAATTAGAGTACTAATACATTCCTCCACAGAAGTCCGGACATGCATTATGTTAAACATAAGCTAGTCAAGAACACGCTCCCCTCTCACCACGTCAAGCGCGACGATACCCGAGTACCACCCAATTGTAGGAGAGCCGGGAAGCAAGCGGTAAGCCGTCATCCGAGGTGGTTAGACCTCAGCATAATTAAAACGGGTGTTGTCGGTGGAGGTTGTCGAATTGAGCCCATACATTCCCATGAAATTGTCTGAACTACACACGTCGTTTTGACTTTTGAGCGCCACGCTTGGGCATTGCTCAAGCGCCCATACCAAGCTGCATATTAATCCGTGTTCTACATAACCGTATTTTTTGGGACTGTTTGGAGGGGGTTCGGAGGCGTGGGTGCCGTGTTAAATGCGCGAGGTTTGGTTTGCGGGTGTGTGAATAGAGCACGGAAATTCACGCCGCAGGTACGGGTGATGTTTTTGGACAGCAAGCTAGCAAAAACGCACATGACGCAGGTTTGGATAAACACTGCACGCTGTAAACATGCGAGGGCGATTGGCTTAGGGGAGGGGCGAGGTCCAACTTGGCCGGTAGGGACGCATCACGTTGACGGTGGTGTTTGGAATGCTTGGGTATGTGCTTGTGCCAACCACACCCGCCCCACGCGTGGCACGCGTCGGGAAATAAGCTCGGAAATCAGTACGAATCAAAAATTGGTAAACATAGTATATCGACAAATCCCGCACAATTCGCCTCATGAGGTGAGCCGAGTTCGACGGGTGTTGCTTGGAACAACGGCTTAGCTTTGCCGGAATAATTCGGAAATGAAAACAATTTACAGAAAATTGTTTGTCCGTGTTTGAACTTCGAAGTAGGTGCGTTCGACGCGCATTGAAAAGACGCGTCCAACGGTACATGTTTGAAAAAGGTTTGACCATATTTGAGTAAGTTGTGATTGTTCGAACATGGTGGCCGAAAGCGGCTTGCCCTTGGGGTGTGCGCATATCGGTGGTAATAAGTCTGCATACGCGATTTCACGCGCTTCCCCCACAGCGGCCTGCCCAGCACCTCCTCTCTCCGTCGCCTATGCATTATATTTACGCGACCGTCGCATCAACATTCATATTGCGGCGTTGTGCGCCCGCTACTCTTTTCGTCTAACCAGCCCGGCGACTGTTTGAAAGAGCGTGCCGCACGGGTGCGGGCGCAATAACCCCAAGTACACAAGCCCTGAAGTGCTACACTTCGCCCCCCGTAGTTGTCGGCGCATTCCATCTTGGGCGCCAAAGCATTGCCTAGGATTTCAGTAGATTTGTCAATATAATCGACGCATGGTTACATTTTTTTCCTGCGAAAGTGCGAAATCTTGTCCGGACTTTTGTGGAGGAGTGTAAAATGCCCATTATAATATCATACACCACGTCGCTCGTCATGACATGACGTGAAACGGAAAATTACAGAGTGCCTCACGGACTAGAGATGTTGCTAAGCACCTCTGACTGTGCCTCGTCCAATATGCAGAAAGGGCTTAAAAACAGCAACCCGTACTTGGCTTGACACCAGGCATACGGACACTGCGCAAATCTATCTATATTTTTGTCTATTATAAACTCAATCTCTGTTAGTATCGAGCAAGGTAGACGGCGTCATTTTGTCTTGCCCTGGACATGTCGAATGTAGAGAGACATTCGATTGCCTTCCAGTAAGAACCGCAGTACCCAATACGAAAGCCAGTGAAAGCCCCCCACTGCAGAATAGTACAGCCACAGTGGCTGAAAGACGCGGTCAGGAAGATCGCGCTGAGCTGTGCTGAGCGCGAGACCCACCATCAGCGCTGTCAGAAGCGTAAGGGCGAACCTCGTGCTGTGCAGCCATAGCATGGGGCCCAGCTCTGAGATCAGCTGCAGCAAGCAAATGCCCAGTCGAAGCCCAAACATGCTGGCGATGAAGTACGGCCAAGAGAATGAAAAGAACGACGGTGGATGTGCGGACCACGTCGGGGCAAACTTGATATGCATCACAATAGCAATGGATAAGCTCGTCCACTGCATGGTTTCCAGGTCGCCCTTGCGGATCGCCTTCCATCGACACCGGGAAAGCAAGCAGAGCAGGACGATTGAAGCCGCATTCCAGTACATCGGGAGGTGAGCAGACAGCGCCTTCCGCAACTGTGCCAACGCAGGCCACCAAATCTGTACTCCCTCCACAAAAAGCCACCACCACCAGCCCATGTTGTGGATGACCCACATCCCGTAGGACTTCCGCACGGTGGGGTCTGTGAAGGACAAGCTGGTGGAAACCCCCAGGCCATGCCGGGCAGCTTGGTAAAACACATGGTCAAAAGTTTTCTGTAGGAGTGCTTTGTGTGCCCACGGGAACAGAACAAAGGCGACCATCCATATCACAACGTAAAGGACATTCCGCTCAGTTACCCAAGCAGCAGAGCGCGCGGCCTCCGTGCCCACCAAGGTCAACAGAAACAGAGACCCAAACAAGGGCATTGGCCACTCGGACAATACATGCGCCATACAGGCTCCGGGAAGCGGAGGGGCTCGACGCTCCCCGACCGCTGCATCCCGAGGGGAGACTACGGCTGGGTGCGTGGTGAGGTGATTAGATGAGCTGCCCTCTAACGCTGCCGAAGAGCCTGTAACGACAGAGCCACTCGACTGCGGAAGGTGACGAGTGACATGCTTAGCTTCAGCCATCACATCCCTCGGGCAGTGGGTCACCAGCAGCTGCAGAAGCCTTTTGTCGGCGAAACGAGCGGACCAATGCATTGCCGATATCATGGCGCTGTCCCTCCACTGTGATATATCCTCCAACATACTGATACACCGGAGGACTTCCAAAACCTGGGCCACAAATTCACACACACACACACACACACACACACACACACACACACACACACACACACACACACACACACACACACACTGCCAGTCAGTTTCTTCCTCGCGTGCAGCCACAAGTGTGCAAGTGCATGGTTAATGCACAGTACTCAACATGTGCTACTCACATGCGCAGTCATCACAGTCTGCCCGCACATGGCTGCATGGACCAGAAGCGGGGCACCCCCGAGTATGGCCCCCCTAAGCACTTCTTTCAGGCAGCCCCCAGCCTCAGCCTGATCACATATCTCCAACAGTGTCTCCTCCCACCCGTGGCGCACCGCCTGTACTAGCAGCCGAGCGCAGCTGGCGCCGAACACCTGGCCATCAGTAGTTTCTCGGTCCCCTAAAGTGGATATGTCCTGGTCATCAAGTAACTATGTCAGTGGCCGAGCGCAACTCATTAGCAGGGACAATTTCGGACTTGCAGACTGAAGGGGAATTTCCCAAAACATTGACGGCAAGAAAAATGTGGCCCACTTTCAAAAAGCCCGCAACCTCTGCCCTGCGCCCATCCCACCACAGGCGCCCCAAGTGCGGAGACACTTCCTCTGCCAGCTCGAAATACTCTGTGATTGCCAACGGCACAGACCCCTTGAGAGGCCTCCGCCCACTTCCTTGGCTGACCACAATCTCAACCCACACGAGGCCAATATCCCCCACCGGCAAGCTGGGACACGTGGCATTTCTGTCGTCAGCCGTCTTCCCGTGTATATCTTTTTACACACAAACGCATCACATCTGCAGCAGCCATTTCCACGCCCTTACCTGACAGTCAGCACTGTGTTGTTTAAACTGTCGTATGTCACCTCAAATATGGTCAGCTCGTGAAAATGTCCATTCAGCCGACACAGCCCCTCCACCTGCTCGACACAATATCTCCCTGCCAAAACCACATCCGCCTCTCCCCTCCCTGTCACGTGGGCATCCACTGCCACAATATCCAAGTCCTGGAATGCCTTAAGACCGAGTGTAGCGTTGCCGTCACGAATCTGGGCACGCCGCAAAACTGTGTCAGTCGCAGGCAAAGTAAGCCGGTGGCTAGCCAGGCTTGGCACTCGCTATCACTCGAGTCTACGTCAAATATCCAAGACACTGTTGACCTTAATGATGGGCGCATGCAGGGATAGAGTAATGAAACCAAAGAAGAAACTCACCGCGACTGAGTTGTCAGGCAAGGTAATGTCAGCATTCTTCAGCCACAATGGCATGGCATCCTTGTATGCCAGCAATGATTCTTCGAAGTTCGTCTTTGCGGCCAGGTACTCCTCCTCGCTTCTTAGCCAAAAGTCGATAGACAACTCGACACACCCCGGCCGGATGGCGCCATCAACCAGGTCGGGCACCACCTGCGCAATGCGTTCGTCAGGACCATACACCTGACAGCAAGTGCCCATTTTGGCACGGTTCGCGAGCAGGGAGCTCCAAAGGCACATGTATGCAGGAGTAGGAATTGGGTTGTTGCTTGTGGGCATGCCTGCATCATAGAGACAAGGCTGGCCTGCATGTTCGGCGGTAAATCAACAGGAGTGCAGCCAAACAGCTTGAGCGAAAAGGGATAAACGTATGCTTTGGGGCATGACTTCATCTGTGCCAGGCCGGAGAGATTATTCAGCTGGGCTAGGTCTTCTCTCTTCAGCCATGCTATGTCTGACAGCGAGCTCGACCCGCTGGGCCAATCCTATGAGCAAGCAATGAATCGATCATATTTCTGCACAAACTGGGGAGAAAATCGACAACTTATTCAACTAATACCGTTTCTCAAACATGTGTGCTGCAGGCATGGTTTGGGACAAAAGGCATTCAAATGAGCGACACACACACACACACACACACACGCACACACACACACACACACACACACACACACACACACACACACACACACACACACACATAAATATACAGATATGTGCAAACACAATAAACGCACATCACGGTCCTGTGACAAACGTCCATCTAAATGAATGTCACCCGCCAACCTATTATGAAAGCTCGTGACTACGCAGGGCATTTCCCGCACCTGTTCTGTAATCTCAGCTGTTGACAGGCAATTCCTCTCAAACAGCGCGTCCATCATGCACATACGCTCAACACATACGTGATCTTCCGAAAGCTGAGAGGCGGGAGCAACCCTAGGGCAAGGAAGCTCCCGCTGAGACAGACACTCCTCGCGTGCCAGGTCCGCGCTACAGCGGCTCACTCTGCGGCTGGCAATATCAGGCAGAATGGTGTAATGTTTGTCATAACGTCCAGCAACTCCCACCGTCTGTATTGATAGACTGCTATTTGAAGCTCTCATTGTGGCCGCGTCGCGCAACTCTAAAGAGGCTTCCATGATCCATCTCCCAGGTGTGGCAGGTGTGGCCTATGCGCTTCAAGCGCACCAAAATATCTTTACCTGTATGATTCGTATAACGATTCCCCAAAGCAGAGAGCCGTTATTGGCACCGTATCTGGGGTCGAAGAACGGAGGTCCCCAAACTTGCTCAGCATGCTATCCGAAAGGGACGAAGCCGCAGAATCGCCTGGCACGTTGGAAACCCGTTGCTCCTTCACAGCAGGTGCCAGCGGCGGCCGGCGGATGTCCGGAAAACCGTTTACCCGCTTCTCTGGTAGAATGGAGCGAATCGCCCCCTCTCCCACTGCATCCTTGTCTGGAAACAATACCAAGGGTCTCCGACGGCTGCTCCTGGATTGATTTCCCTGGCCCAGGTTAACGTCTATCGGTTTGCCATGCACGACAACAACACCGTCGCCCCCACGAGCTACTCCTGTCTGTAAAGAGTCGCCACCACAAATGGGAAGGGGCACACACGATATGAGAGCATGGCAAGCTCATCAGCAATTCGTCGAGAAATGCGGCGAAATCAGTGGATGTCAGAATCAGGCAAATGGCATGTAAAGAACAAAGTCAGAAACAAACCAAACAAAAGAGTGGATGGGCACCGTATGTGCAGCGCTGGCAGCAGTCCCTCCTCCACCTGCAGCCTGCTGCTCCAACCTACGGCTCCGCCTGGCGGGCCCAGTCAGGCTCAGTATACTTGCACCTCCATTTGCAAACAAACCACTCGCCAAGCAAGGAGCGCAAGATGGCTTGAATCAGGCTTTGCCTTCTGCTGTTCTGACGCGCCAGGCTCTCCCGGCAGCCACGCTTATCACCATCGAATCTGTCAAGCGTGTGAAGCCGCGTGCACTGCTGACAAAAGCGCATCACGCGCCCATTTCCACACTCCACCACCAACGCCCTTTGGTGCTTCCAGCACAACTTCACCCGGTGACTGTTGTTGAGTATAGCTGAGCTCAGCGGCGTCTCACAGTCGTGAACGCGACATTGCCGCACGTCGGGCATCCTGGATAATGAGACCTGCTCACCTGCTGGGGCAGACAACATCGGTGACTCACTGTCACTCATCAGCAAGTTTGCTGTTTTGGCAGTTGCTTGGCAGACACCAATTGCAATAAGCGGCGACTTGCATGCAGAATGCCTACAGATACTCACAAAACTCGCTGTCTGGCCTTTTGACGAGGGCGGCAGGACAGCAGACAATGACAAACATGAGATGCTTGGCGAGTTGGCGGGTGTGATGATGACACCATACGAGAACCATGAACTAACTCGAAATCTTTTGATAAATGGAACGAGTATCAGAGGTATGATCGCAGGTTTTTCCGTCATTTGCACTGTGAGTGATATTAGAGCGTGGAAAGGCCTGAAAACGACTTGCCGCAGGTGTTGCTGGGCGATAACAGGTAAAAG
This sequence comes from Tetraselmis chui, assembly GCA_026401115.1. Classification (NCBI taxonomy): domain Eukaryota; kingdom Viridiplantae; phylum Chlorophyta; class Chlorodendrophyceae; order Chlorodendrales; family Chlorodendraceae; genus Tetraselmis; species Tetraselmis chui. The sequence goes on along the minus strand of JAPMLY010003540.1, from coordinate 9,310 downwards.
CTCGTACTTGCTGCTGCTGCTGCTGATACAACGAAATCAAATATCAAAAAAATGTCAAAGACCGAGCAGCATGCCCCATAACGATAATACCATATGTCCCCGACGCCGCTTACTCCGTCCTGATGTACACACACATACAGCTCGTTGTATAAAAACGACAGACATGGGAAAAGCTCACCCCCCTCGACAATACAGTGCAGGGCCACAGGCAGCGTGGTTCGGTATAGCTGGGGTGGGCTCCCTGAACCAGTAGAAAGTATTTGTCAGTGACGACACAAACAATTCTTCGACTCGTTGCCGTAGTGCGTTATTTGTCACGAAGTGGGAGCAGCTTCTATGCAGCAGCAGTGTAGTACCCTACGCTATCTGTTCGCAAATGCTGGTAGGTTAAGGGTGCAGCACATAGACGACCAGACGTCGTGGATATCCCCAGCTGCAGACTTGGGAGAGGACGAGAACTACGCCCGATACTATCGCCCGCAGACGGCTTCTACCTTCTGGAGACGAGCGAAGGCAGAAACTACTCGGAGCAGTGGCGCAAAAGTGATGCTATGTGCGCACTGGACGCATCACTACAATAAATAGTATTCCCAAGCAAACCGCGCACGGGGCTTGCGAATAATGTGCCTGTTTGGTAGGGAATGAACTGCCAAGCAATGTTGGCAACGTCTTCCCAGCATTAAAACAAGAAAATAATGGTAGGACGAACAATGTGGCCGCATGCGATCTCCCTGGACAGTTAAGACGGGCGAGCAGGCTGAAGGGACAGCAGGGCGTAGTCTCGCACAGATATTGCAGGAGCGGTTAATCTATAGGCAGGGCAGTAGTAAGTTCTGCGTTCCCATTTCGGTTCTAATAAAAGAAAAAGGGGCGGGGGAGCGATAAATAAATGCAGAACCGTTTGTTTCTACCAACCCTTTGCTTCCTGCTTTATCTTCCCGACGGCAAAGGAATCGATAAACGATTCGACAACTCAAAGTAAAGGAGGCATATGGTGCGTTGAAGAGCCAACTCGCCCGCAGCCAGTTCGCGGGGTTGCCGGCGGGCTGCAAGGCCTCAAGCGCGTAGTGGGAAGATACGATGGCACGTACGACGAGAGCGAATTTGGATCGCGCAGCCATATGGATCCATTTCTTTTTTACTACAGGGGGAATTTGATTACAAGAATAACAGCATGAGCATGGTTCGTGAGCCATCGATTCGCAGCTACACTCCTCCACAAAAGTACGGACAAGATTTTGCACCTTCGCAAGTAAAAAATGTAACCATGCGTCGATTTTATTGACAAATATCCTGAAATCCTAGGCAATGCTTTGGCGCCCAAGATGGAAGGCGCCGACAACTACGGGGGGCGATTTCGAGCACTGCCGGGCTGGTGTACTTGGGGTTATCGCGCCCACACCCTTGCGGCACGCTCTTTCAAACAGTCGCCGGGCATGTTATACGAAAACAAGAACATGCGCACAATGCCGCAATATGAATGTTGATGCGACGGTCGCGCAAATATAATGCATAGGCGACGGAGGGAGGAGGTGTTGAACAGGCCGCTGTGGGGAAAACGCACGAAATCGCGTGTGTAGACTTACCACCGATTTGCGCACAACCCAAGGGCAAGCCGCTTTTGGCCACAATGTTCAAACGATCATAACTTGCTCATATATGCTCAAACCTTTCTCCAACAGGTACCGTTGGACGCGTCTTTTCAATGCGCGTCGAACGCACCTACTCCAGAGTTCTAAAACTCACAAATGAACATTCTGTGAATTCGTGTATTTACAAATTATTCCGGCAAAGCTGAGCCGAAGTGCCAAGTAACACCCATCGAATTCGGCTCACCTCATGAGACGATTTATGCGGGGTTTGTCGATATATGTGTACCAATTTTTCAGTCCTACTGATTTCTGAGCTTAATTCCCGACGCGTGCCACGCGTGGGGCGGGTGTGGTTGGCACAAGCACATACCCAAGCATTCCAAACACCACCGTCAACGTGATGCGCCCCTAACGGCCAAGTTGGACCTCGCCCCTCCCCTAAGCCAATCGCCCTCACATGTTTACAGCGTGCAATGTTTATCCAAACCCGCGTCATGTGCGTTTTTGCTCGCTTGCTTTCCAAAAAATTCACCCGTGCTTGCGGCGTGAACTTCCGTGATGTACTCACGCACCGCAAACCAAACCTCGGGCATTGAACACGGTACCCACGCCTCCAAACCCCCTCCAAAAAGCCCCCCAAAGTATGATTATGTGGAACACAAAGTAATATGCAGCTTGGTATGAGCGCTTGAGCAATGCCCAAGCGTGGCGCTCATTACGACGTGTGTAGTTCATACAGTTTCATGGGAATTTATGGGCCTAATTCGACAAACTTCACCGACAACACCCGCTTTAAGCTGAGGTGTAACCACCCCGGATGACGGCTTACTGCTTGCTTCTGTGCTCTCCTACAACTGGGTGGTACTCGGGTATCGTCGTGCTTGACATGGTAAGAGGGGAGCGTGTTCTTGACTAGCTTATGTTTATCATAATGCATGTCCGGAATTTATGTACATGCGTGTATGTAGTTTTATATATAGGCGATACATGCGATTTTAAGTTTTCTTTTTACCCCCCACCGGGATATGGGACTGACATGTAAAGCCACACCGGCTCCCTCTATAGGCGGCGTTTTTCAAGCATGACTGAGTAAAACTTCAAATTAAGCATGAAATCCATCATCGATCATGCTCCCGGCCACGCGACGCTCAAGTGAGTGCGTAACGTGCCAGTGCACGAGAACCGTACAGTACTTCGCAAACCACACATTGAGGCCCGTGTCGGAGTTTCACCAATTTAAAACCATCCAAGAACATGCAAACAAACACAAATGCATTCCCGGCACTAACCAAGAAAGATTTGCCCTACCCGTCCGGGGGTCGACCCATTCGAGTAATGCGAGAAGGAGCAAGGCCCATCTCACGGAACAAAGCAATTCGGGAGTGCGTTGCGTGAGCTACAAAGAGAGAAATATGAGGGAGGGCTACTTGGCGCCATAAGTTTTATTACTTGCTTTAAGACCACTCTTCATTAAGACCACTCTTCGCATCGGCTTATTTCAATATTTACAACCCCGGGGGCCCGGGGGGGGGTGGGGGGGGGGAGGGCTCCGTTTGCCAAAAGTGTCGATCTCTTACGTTTTTTGCTCGTAAGGGTCAAAGGACCCGGTACGTACGCTTATTGAGGGAATCGGAAGGGAGGAATGCGTGAACTGTGCTCGCGCAAAGGCAGAAGGTGGACGACCTACGTGTGTCGGCGCATCTTATATGGGTAACGCTTGTCTTTGTTTTTACCACTATAACATGCGCAATTTAGCGGTTATAATTTATAACCGCCGTGGCAACCCCCGACTATTCTCGCCCCCGTGTAATTTCAACCTCATTTATATTAATACGACAATTTGCAAAGAAGGGGGGGGGGCTCCGTTTGCCATGTTGTAGCCCACTCGCCATTAGGTGGGTTGATCGTAGGATGGCCACCCCATGTTGTAAACCTGTCGAAAATAGCCATTATGCTCGTCTTGCAGGGTCTCTCGAGTTGATGCAATCCAGTACTACGCTCGACTTGGTAGACCACCCGCCGAAACATTTATCTTCGGTAGCGTTACTCCGACATTGTAGGCGTCGTCGATGCTCCCTTTCGTAAGGAGTGTGAAGTACAACTGAATTATGTTGGGGATTGCAGCTGAACCGTTGTCGTGACCTCATGTAGCCATCCCATGAGAGTGTTAGATGTTCGTTTCGCTAGATTTATTGGCAAGTCAATCGCCCAACGTGTTGTTGGGTGCATTTCACCCGAGATCTTGTGTCGAATCGAGTCGAAGAACAAAAGAAAATGTATTGCCTACTCGTGTACGCTAGGCGGTAGGTAACACGATATTTTTCGTTTAGCTGGCACGCCTAGTTGGCTCTTTCTTGTACGATGGTACATGCAAATCCCCTCCTCCTAGGAAGCGACGAGGTTCTCCGTTAAGCAATCGATTCGTGCCCCCCCTGTGGGAAAAAACAGGTGGATTATTTCCATTGTCGTACATGCTCGTAACATTCGTACATGCTCGCGTGTTGGGCTGACGTGTAACCCTAATCTCGTTGTCGCGTTAGAGAGCTGACGTTGTAGGGCTTGGGCAATGCGTAAAGATTGGAGGACGATTAATGCGGGCATGTGTACGCGTACCGGTGTTTCGTCAATCGCGACTTGAGAATCGGCAGGTCTATTTCTAACCTTGGCGACGAGGTCGCCGACTGCAACCGCATCGAGGCCGTGGTCCATAAAGAAGCCGTTGACTGCTGAGATATAGGGTTGAAGACTTTAGGCGATGATGGTTCCGAGTTGGCCTAACCACGTGACTTATCTAGCCATGTGTGCCGGTGCAGCATCGAGTAACGCGAGCATGTACTCGTCGCATAAGTCGTAGTACCGGCGGATAATATTGTTGTATGTTGTTGCCGTGCTAAGTGCCCATGTTAAAACGTATCCTACCGTCACTAAAGACAGTAAAAAGATCCGCAGTACTACTAAAGTACTACTGAACCACATACCGGGGATGGGTCGGCAGTTTGAATGAGCTATACCGACCGTCTTCGCTCCGGGCCTGGCCTCCCGTTGAGCGACAGACTGGTGGACATAGGGCCCGTTGAACAACAAGCACCGTCCACCTCTCCCCAACCGAGCCTAGCTCACCCAGGTCAGTGGATCCGTAGCGACACCAGACGGTACACACAGCAAGGCGCAGCTTCCAGAGTTTTGAAAATTACTTCCTCGACAGCTCTCGCGCCACCCACTTTGAAATCCGAAAATGTACCCACTGCAGTACTACGACGTGTCAAAAACAACCATCGTTTACAAAATCCTCCCCCCCCGGGGACGGCGCACCACACCGCGCCCCACCGAGCGTCCGGACGTTACCGTCCGCCGCCTACATCCTCCAAACCCAGGTCCCATCTGACCTGGTCGTGTGCCGCCAACACACGCATCCTACTCGAACCCCGAATATAAACCTACAAAACTCATCCCCACTGCTCGAACCCCACTCGAACACCATGACCTCATCACCCGATCTCCTCCCCACATACAAGCAGGTACTCCTTCGGCCTCGCCCGGCGCATGCGACCTCCGGAGACCCCTACAACCCCAGGACCCGCCTGGCACTCCACCCTCTCGCGCCCTTCATCACAGTGCCTCAACACACCCCGGTCAGGTATCACTTGGGTACTGCCTTGGACCCCTCCCCCGGTCGAGGACTCCAGACTCCTCTGGTCCTCGCGCCCCCCCGGTCAACCACCGACCTCGGGCCGGCCGACGACCTCCCCTCCCGTATGATCGACTCCTACCTCCTCACGGGACAGTACTCCACCACCTCCCCCCACACAACCACCTTCTGGCTCCACGGTATGTTCCTTCCCGACCCGACCCAACCCAATGATGCTGTCACCTCGACGTGCTCGAGTGCCCGCCGCTGGCTCCTCGAGTGCATCAACCGGATCACAGACCTCCCCCTCCGGACGAGGAATTCGATCGGCCGGGAACTCGCCCACCTCTCGCGCTGGACGGCGCGCAACACCAGAACCCCTCACCCCTCCTCCCGCCCATGTCACGATGCCACCCCCATGCCACCTGAACTTGCCTCGGGATTCCAGAAGATCAGACTGGACATCCCCACCTCCTGCATCGCGACCGGTTTTCTTTTTCAGCTCACTTCACAACAGCGTGAACTCCCCTCGACCGGTCCGATACCACCCACCAACTCCCTCCCCTCCCATCTCCTCGCAGCACTGAAACAGCAGAAAATCCAGTTCATACGAGCTGATTCGCCTCCCCCAACCACAGCACACCGGATCAAACTCCGCTCCCCCATGTTCACTGACGTATCCGGCCGAGAAGCTATCGCCCTTATACAAGACCTCTTCACAGCACACCTCTCGACCGAGCTCGTCCCCGCCGGCGTCTCACCCTCGACAACACCCATCCGCCAGATGGAGGACCTACCTAAGTCGGTCCAGTTCCTCCTCCAATTCGCGGATGCGATCCAGCCAGTGGAAGACCCCACCCACATTGAAAGCGACCCCTCCTCCCTGTGGATAAGTATCCTCCCGCCCGACAATTCTCTACACACCACACCATCCCCCCCTCCATCCCCCACACCCCTCTCGACATCACCCAACACACCTCCCTCCAAAAATTCCCGGACGGCTCCTACTTCCGCTCCCACCCCTCTCCCTCGCCCTCCATCAACACCAGCATCCAGATTTCACTCACCACAGAAATGTACTGCATTCTCATCTCCACCAACGGCACAGTCACTATCCCCCTCCGCCACACCTACTTCCACAGAGGCACTCTAACCCAATCCTCATGCACCCTCACCATCAACCCCCACCACTACTCCACCTTCGGCCGCGCCCGTCTCTCCGACCCCGCCTTCACAGCTTCCCCCTCCCCCCCACCACTCACTCTCACGAAAAACAAGGTCCTCTTCCGCAACTCTCCCACCCTCCTCCTCCAATGGGCTCACCACCTTCTCTCCATTGACGTCTCCGACCGTTGGAGAGCCGAAACATCAGACATCTCCATGCTGGACGCAGAAGATGACACCCCCCTCGACCTCACCACCCTCCCGGACATTCAGCTCTCCTCCGCCACACAGGCCCTCACCCCTTCCCACTCACGCTCCTCCCTACCCCCCCACTCCACTCAAACCGCTCCCCCCCCCTCACCACTCCACCCCCACACACTCCTCCCCCACACCCCCCCCTACCCACACACCACCACCCCCACCGCCCTCCTCCCAACCATCCCAGAAGCCTCCACCGAACCCATGGACTCCTCCTCCTCCCCCCTCCCTTCCCCCAACCCCGCCCCCTCCCACACCAGCTCCGCAGCCCCCATGCCCTACCCCCCCACACACACCCTCCCCCTCACCGCCCATTTTCCCTCCCCCTCGCTGCCCCCTCGCACTTCCCCCGCTCCCCACCGCACTTACTCCCACCCCAATCCCACCCCCACGGACCCCTCCCTCAAACCCGCTTCTCCAGCTGGCATCTCCAAACCCTCCCGCCCCTCCCGAAAGAGAACCTCCTCGTCCCCCCCCCCCTAACGCCAACCAACACCCCCCTCCCCAACCCGCACAACTTCACGACAACTCCCCTCCCCTTCCACACTGCTCCCACGACTCCTCCCTCCTCCCCCTTCCCAGAAGGCGAGGACTACGAACTCGAAGAACTCGACGACCTACATGAGGAAGACCTAGAGGAGACCCGGCCCCTCACGAACACCACTCCCGCCTCCCACGGCACCAACAGCCCCCCAGGTCTCCCCCGGCCGCCCCGGCCGACTATCATCATTAGTCCCCCACATGACTCCCCCGAGGTCAGATCCCTCTCCCAGCCCCTACCCCCTCAACTCGATATCCGCCTCCACACTGTAAACACTACGATAAGACAATCTCTACCGACCCACTTCAACCCCCGCACATGTTGCACTACTTTACATAACTACCTGTTTGACCTCAACCTCGAATACGGCCTCCCCTCACCCATCGGCTTCCTTGACTCCTCTGCGGTCCTCTCTTTCCAATGGGAGCGATACCAGGACCTCTCTAACCTATATTGCCTCGCTTCCACTATTTCTAAACTCCACTCCACTCCCTCTGCCACTTATTCAATCATCACTAATATCGAGGTCGATACCCACTACCACACCTCCCAATACCCCAGCCACTGGTCCAACCTCTCTAACCGTGGCTCCCCCCCCCGCCCGGGTACGCCTGAGCACTCCCTCCTCGTCCTCACATGGCAAAACTCTCATTTCGGCCTCCTCCACCTCACCTACTCTTCCGCCACCTGGGTCGACTCTCTCCACCACCCGCCCCCACCCGACCTCCTCACCCGCTCTCTCCAACTCCTCTCCGACTGGAACTCCTCTCCCCCACCTCATGTCGGAACCCTACGCTCCCTCAACCCACCTCGCCAAAACGACTCAGGCCACCCTTGGTCGTGCGGTACCCACGCCCTCCTGCACACCTAGTTCATCGCCACTGCTCCCCCCGACCAACCATACAACCCCCCCCCCCCTTCGACCCCCGGTCCTCGGTTTACTCCCTACACACTCTCCTATGGAACCACACCTTCCGCTCCACCCCCCTTCCACAGGGCCGCAACCACCTTCTCAACGCCCTCCACCCCCCCACACTACCCCCCCCCCCTCAGCCCCCACCCACTACCCCCATCCCCCCCTCCCCTCCTCTTCCTCTCCCCCCCTCCCAACCTCCACCCGTCGAACGCCCCCCCGCTGACCACCTCCACACCACCCCCTTCCCCCCCTCCCCCATCCTCCCCCACCACACATCCCAACCTCTTCACTTCATCTCCCTCAACACCCGCGGCCTCCACACCTCCATTATGGATGTTGAACACCTCTCCATTTCCCACCAACCGGACGTCTTCATCCTCACCGAAACCAACCACGCCACCCACAAATCCCGCTGGCGCATAGCTCTTCCCCAATACCACCTCAAAAGCTCCCGTCCCTGTTACTCAACTGTGCCTCTACCCAACGCAGGCGTTCTCTTCGCGGTCCGCCGCGCCTCATTCCGGTCTGCCACTGTCCTAACCCCGCCCCCCCACCTCGTCCCCCACATCGCCGGACTAAAAATCGTCCCCCACTCAGGCACCCCTTACCTCCTTATAGGTACCTATATGCCACAGCTCCACACCACTCCTCTGACCCGCCTCTACGCAGAAGTCGCTGCCTGGGGCCTCCGCCTAGCGGACGACCACCCGCACCACCGCACCCTCTCGGGAGGAGACTTCCAATCGACCACCACCACAGGTGCAGGACACCCTGCCCTCACCTCCCTACTCAAATCCCACCTCCACCCCCTACACGACCCCATCCCTACCTTCCCCCGCAGCAAGGGCTGCCTTGACCACTGGCTCACCACGCCTCCTTCACCTCTCACCCTCCCACCCTCCTCCTGCTCGATATTCTCTCCCCCCTCCCACTTTACCGACCACTCTGCAATCCACCTCGTCATTCCCGCCCCTTTCACCCTCATGGCACACCCCCCCTCCCCATACCCACCCCCACGCTCACCACACGACGCGCAAACTCAACTTCCGACTCCCCCTTACACCAGACCAAATAAAAGCGTACCAATTCAGCATCCCCGACCTCCTCAACCAGACAACCACCCTCCACGCGGAAATTCTTAACACGTCGCACACCTCGGCCTCCCCCGACACCCTCGACACCCTCGCCTCACAATTCACTACACTCCTTTC
>JAPMLY010003539.1:0-17050 GCA_026401115.1 Tetraselmis chui | reverse complement strand
CACGTGCTGCGACAGTATCGACTAATCCCTCACCTCGCCGTCACTGCCAGATGCCCTTCGCCAAGTATCCAGCCCTCGAGGCGCGCGGTGTGCGCGTAGCGTGGGGCAACCCCGCTGACCCCGCCTCCTTCCCGCCCGACGAGTTTGACATCGTTGTCGATAATAATGGCAAAGACATTGACAGCTGCCGGGCGCTCATCGATACCTACGGAAGCAAGGTGCCCTGACGACGCCCCCTGAGAACATATATGTGTATTTTCCATTCTTGTGCCCATTTGTTTCGAGTTGCAAATTGGCACCTGCTGACCTTGACTGACGTTCTTTCGGCGTGCGAGAGCAGGTGAAGCAGTATTTCTACGTCTCCTCCGCTGGTATGCACAAGGACAACGAGCTGGCGCCCATCATCAAGGAGAGCTACCCGCGTAAGGAGAAGGCACACTTCTTTGTGGAGGAGTATCTCAAGGAGCGGCGCGTGCCTGCCACCCTCTTCCGCCCGTTGTACCCATACGGCGAGTTCAGCCCAAAGGACTGCGAGCAGTGGTTCATGGACCGAATCCTGCGCAACAGGTGTGCAAGCTATCCTGAGAGAACCCTTAGATCTCTATTCGCATCGCAAGCACCGAGAGCGCGAGCTTTTGAGAAAAGCGAAGCAAGCAGTGCGTGTATGCGCGCGCGCGCGCGTGTTTGTGTGTGTGTGTGTGTGTGTGTGTATTTTTATATATTTTACGTGTGTGGTAATTTAGTGACGTGTGTGTACGTAGGCCTGTGCACATGCAGTCCGGCACCTGTGCAGGTACCTGTGCACATCTCTGTCAGCAACGCAAGCATCGATAGAGCGAGTTTTGGGGAAAAAGTAAGCTGTATGTGTGTGTGTGTGGGGGGGGAGGGGGGGGTGTATAGTTGGTGTGATAGCTGTATGTGTTTGTGTGCATTTTGTGTGTGTGTATTCAATGTGAGAGCTGGGCAGGCTGTGTGTGCGTGTCGCTGTGCGGTGTGTGTGTGTGTGTGTGTGTGTGTGTGTGTGTGTGTGTGTGTGTGTGTGTTGTGCATTTTGTGTGTGTATTGAGTGTAATGTGTGTATTTAATGTGAGAGCTGAGTGTGTTTGTGAGTGTGGTAATTCAATGTCGCGTGTCTGCGCGTGTACGCAGGCCGGTACCTGTGCCTTTCTCGGGCACCAACCTGGTCAGCCTGTCGCATGTGGAGGATCTCGCCTGCATGATGGCCGCTGCTGTGGGCAAGCCACAGGCTATCGGGCAGGCCTTCAACCTCACCTCCGACACGCCCCTCACCCACGCCGGCATCGCGAAGTGCATCGCCAAAGTGGCGGGCAAAGAGGCGAAGGTAAGAGGGCTTGCTTAGGGCTGAAACCCTAACAGTGACGCAGTATCACATATGCACACACACGCATACACATACACACACACACACACAAATGCACACGCGCACATATGCATTGAATTCTACCTACTGCCAGCAGCCGAGCTTTCTTTGTTTGCTGAAGAATGATGGCTGCATGTCGTGGTAGATTGTCTGCTATGATCCCTCGACTGTGGAGCTTGCAAAAGGCGAAGGTTTCCCGTTCCGCACCGGCCATTTCGCCGCTTCAGCGGACAAAGCAAAGGTTAGCTCCATTTAGTCGCCTCGTCAGTGCCGGCCATGCGTATTTGCCTCCCTATGCTGAGTTATAATACGTGCAAATGGCGCAGGTTCTACTGGGATGGACGCCCAAGCACACCTTCGAGGAGGACATGAAGGCCCGGCTGGCTGAGTACATGGCCTCAGGCCGCCTTCAGAAGGACATCGACTTCTCCGGCGATGACAAAATCTTAGCGGCCGTGGGAATGCTAGCAACGCGTTAACAATGAATAGCATACTCTTCCCTGCTATTTCACCCCATTCTCGTGTCATCGTCTTTCATTAAATTGGCCACGCTGTAAAATATATCTTTTACATCGGACCTTTCTTGACGCGGCCGCTGGAAAATGTACGACGCATAATTTACAGGGCGGGGCGTTGGTTCTATTACTCGACGAGGCAGGATTCGCTCGACAGGTGGTCAAGCTGCCCCGCTGCCAGCCCCATGTCAGTCTCTAGCATGGTCAGTGTTGCGGAGTGTTGCGCTTCCTCGAGCCACCGGAGCGCCGTCTCGGCGTCGGGTGCGTCCAGAAAGTGCGGCGCGCGCGGTGCGCCGTCGTCGCCGAATGCTTCGACGAACGAGGCGCAGAAATGGAGCCACCGCGTGACGGACCTCCCGGACGTCGTTGAGTGCATCCTCCGAAACTCCACCGTCCCCAGCGTGGTGACATGGTTCACGTTAAGCGACACGTGCTTTCCGGGCGTTCTCCGCGGGTCGAACAGTAGCGCCAACCGTTCCTCTTCTCCCCGGCAATTCGTAAACCGTTCCGAGCGCACCATCGCGTGGCAGTGCCGCACAAACGCCGGGACGTCGTTCGAAAATAACTGTGCGGTGTGAAGCACTCGCCCCTGCTCCCATGGCTTCTGCTGGAAAACAAATTCGGCGCCTGTGGCGTACAGGGGGGCAGCCCACCGGTCCCGCCACTGCCAACTACGCGCGAACTTGACGGTGACAAACTCGTACGCCACCCAAGCTTGCCACACCGCCAGAATCTCACGGTAATCCAGAGACCGTCCCGGGGCGTCGAGATTACAAACGTTAACATGACAATGCATCATCGCGGAAGCGCCCCTCTCGCAGGTATCGGGCGCGGCGATCCCGAGGTGGGTGAGAACGTGCATAAGGAGTGAGACCTCCGCACAGTCCAGGGGCTCACCGCCGCCCGGTCGTATCGAGAGCGTGTTCGGGGGCGGTGGGCTTTTGAGCTCTAGGCACACCATAGCCCCGCTTCCTTTTTCTTTCGAGAGCTTAGATGCGATATGTGCGCCCTGACCGTGCTCCATAGCCAGTGCTGTGGCTGCATACGGCGTGAACGGGCACACTGAGTGGTCGACAGACAGGGGCCATAGCCGCAGTCTTTCGCAAAGCGTCGCCCACTCCTTTTGACTTGTCCAGGGATACGTCGACGCGATCTCACCCCTATTAGACAAGCCAATACCAGCCGGAAATTCATTAGGCGGTGAATACGACTGCAATGTGCTTCCACGAGCGAGCGCGACATCTTCCTTGACAGCAGTGCAGTCTGCGCCAACTCTGGAACGACGCCCTGCGGCCCGATCAGTCGCGTCGGGCGTCGAGGGCCGCCGCCCGTCCTCCAATTCTCCTGACTGTTTGGGATAAGGCAGTAGCGAAGTTGCTACTGCGACCTCAAGGCGATCCAGCACGGCGTGCGCATATTCTCGCACCGTGGCGTAGCCCTGTCGCGCAGGATCGAGAACGCAGAGCTCGAGTTCGAGACCCACGCCGCGGTTAGGTTGCCCCCTCTCTTGCTCTCTCGAAGGCAGATTCGCCAAAAGTTGCATTGTGGAGAATTTTAGAGTATCTAGTAGATCAAAGTTCACGTCCGGGTCCACCGTGAGGGTCATATTTTCCGTGTTCCGCTGTAGAGGGGGGGCGTGCACGTGGAAGTGTCGCGAAGTGCCGTCGGAAGCCACGAGACGAGCTACGAATGCGGCACCGGGTGGCGACGCATCGAAGGACACCGCGAGCGTCTCGCCCCAGTCGCCCCCCACTCGAGTAACCACTTTACCTTCATCTGGAATTCGACGTATTTCAAGCTCCGCTGTTCGTCGTCGTAGGTGGGCGGAGCGCGGGCCTTCGGTCGTCAGCGCCTCTTGTGGGTTGCCCCAGTCAACTGCAATTGTAACCCGAGGCGATGCGAGAGCAGCGGAGGCCGCGGAGGAATCGCCGCCCCATGGGCGTAACACCGCCGGATTGTCTGGGTCGACGGATGCAAGAACACGCAAATTATAGGGAGGGTGACAAGTAAGTGCCGGAAATGCCTGCAGTTGCGAATACGTTGCCCACTGGGACGATGGCGACTGGGTGGCTATCGATATGACATCGCCACTTGGCGGCGGGCCGACGAAATCCGCGCTTGGCGGCATCACTACCACGTTGTACTGTCGACGAAAGCCTTCACCTTGTGACAGTCGAATGATATATTTCACTTCTATCAAGCAATTACGGCACTTTAGTAGGTAGAGAAGGCGTGGGCAAAGAAGGTATGGTGATCGGCAATTCGGCGCCCATGGGTACGCTGCTTTCGCGACTGAAGCGAGGGTAGGCAGGTGTTGCAGGGTGACGCCGCCATTTTCTTCAGAATCGGCCGCCAGTTGGCATCATTGATAGTCGAAGAGCCGCAGACGAGGTGCTTCGTGCCCGGACAGCCGGCCGACTTTTAAATATATTTCATTACATAAATACAATAACTAAGCAAAAATAAGCAGAGGGGGGGAAACCACGCAGGCCTAATCCCAATTTTTAATAAATGAATTCGAACTCGCTCGTGCCAGCCATATGTGTTGGCAAGCACATCTTACCCGTTCATTCTGTCTTCCAAATGACCGCGAAACTGAAATAATATTCATACATTTGTAAATATATTTATTTCCAGGGCATTTTCTTTTCTTTATGATTTCCTGGGAAATTAATGCTTCGAATAGGGACAACAATCGATCAATATTAGTATCAAATTATCTTGTATGTCGTTGTTTCCGCTGATTCTTCTTTATAATGGTACCCGCATGTACTTAATTTTTACTTATGTTTTTTATTCATCATTGTATGTTATACACTCTTCCCATAAAGTCCGTTACTAGCGGCACGTATTTAATTACCCGCCACGCACTGCCGCGATGGCCATGCAACTCGATTGGGGGGTAGAACAATGATTTTCGAACAGCACACCACGACGCGTTGTTCACTGACGTGAGCACCTTTACCGGCACGCACCAATTATTGTGGGCACCCACGTTGGATTTTCGGCCCATATTTTGCGGGCCGAAATTCGTGCATGTGCATGTTATGCACGCCTCTATGCGTGGCTCGGCACACGTAGTGTCGCGACAAGCCGGGAGACTACTCGACACTGGGTTCTCAACATGTTTGCACAATTGCACTAATATCCGCCGACTGTGTTGCGCCCGGCCGTCTACAAAGCAGCGACACCGAGAATGGCATGTCGTGTGCACTAGTTTTTTTTGCCACGTGCCCGGAAATACCACCAAGGAGCACGGGCTGGGGGCCTATTGGGCTTGAGGGGCAGTTGACTTGGAGTGTAAGCACCCTGGCGCGCGGATCGTTGGCCTTAGAAACTTGCGCATCGCCGGGCGTGAAAAATGGCGGGGAGCTTTCAAAGTACCCTAGCACGGGCCTTCATCTGGCCGGCGGCAAAGGGCACGGCACCATGCCATCATGGGGCATGAAAGGGGCAACGCCGTGAATAGAAGAAATATAGAGCGCTGATTGTTGAGCGTATTAGCGGAGCGGGTATGCGGGTACCACCTGTCTGGGGGGTGCTAGCCCCGCGCGAATGTGGCAGATTTTGAAACCCTAAAAGCTTTATTTGGTTGTACGAGGGCTTGGATGACATCGGACGGCGGATTTGACGCGAAAACCGGCCGGTAGGCGTACATAAAGATGAAAACTATGTTTACTTGGGGGAAGGGCTTCCGCTTGCAACTTGGTTTGCTCGAATCGGACACTATGCGGCGAAGTTGGGCTTTTTTAAGCCTCCCAAGCTGTGGGTTTCCGGTCCCGAGCCCACCCACGTCAAGCATATTAACGGCACATGCCATCACACCCACGTGCTCCCATGTTTACGGACAGCATGCTGGGATCATAAAAACCGCATGTTGTGTCGCCCATTTCGGGATTTTTCACGAGCCAAAGTATGGCAAATCCGAATTCCGGGGCGCCCGAATCAGGGTATACCCCGAAATCGGGGTTGGGCCGCAAACCCTAATACGTCAGTTCGTAGCCGTGACGGGCCCCATTTGTGCCCCGCTTCCCCCTTAGCCTCACCGTTAACACACGTTTCGGCCCGCCTTTTCAACGAGCTAAAGTACAGCTAAACCCTACATGGTAAACACCCGCCCTAGGCGAAAGGCCCTATTTCACTAGTAACAGACTTTATGGGAAGAGTGTATATGGTCATTCTTTTTCCGGCGCTGTATGTAGTGACCTGATGGGGGAAGCGTGTGGGGTCAGGGCTACGAAACATGTGAGTGCCGGGTAGTTAGGGTTTCCCTCCCTGCTTGTTTCTTACCTTTGCACGGTTTAAGGCCGGGTTCTTAATGAACTTAGCCATATTAAACCATGCAAACACAGTTTGTGTGGAAGATAACTCACGCAAACGTAGTTACAGTCACAGTCCCGCAAACGGGACAGTTACAGCGACAACCAACCTACATGCGTGGTTTCGGGACAACAGAAGTGAGAGAGCTGTAGCCTAGCGACAGCTCTGTACCGAGTCAGACAATTTATCGGTATGTCCGATATAGACATGTACTAATCATATCTAGAGTAGCTTACGGTAGCTATCTCCAACTAATACGTATACGGTATTACTTACAACACTCCCCCTAAAGATAGCTACGGGATGAAGCGTTGCATTGAGTCTTGTCCTCCAAGGATCGCACTTCGGTGTCTTGCGAGTGCACGTCCTGGGAGGGGTTTGGTGAGCATGTCAACCACCATCTGGTCAGTGGGGAGGTACCTCAACTTGATGGTTCCCTGCTCCACGTGGTCT
Source organism: Tetraselmis chui (assembly GCA_026401115.1). Classification (NCBI taxonomy): domain Eukaryota; kingdom Viridiplantae; phylum Chlorophyta; class Chlorodendrophyceae; order Chlorodendrales; family Chlorodendraceae; genus Tetraselmis; species Tetraselmis chui. The sequence continues at coordinate 10,381 of JAPMLY010003539.1, read as the reverse complement.
TTGAGGAAGTGCCACTTCAGACCGATGTGCTTAGTCTTCTCGCTGACCAAGGCATTCTAGGAGTATGCAATGGCGCTTTGGTTGTCCTCCCAGATGGTGGTGGCTTCGGTGATGGGGGAGTTGAAGATCCCCCCCCAGGAGTTGTCGGAGGTGGAGTCCCTCCTTGGTGGCGTCAGCCGCAGAGCACTACTCGGCCTCACACGTGGATTGAGCCACACAAGCTTGTTGTTTGGACTTGTAACTGATTGGCCCGCTTCCGAGGGTGAAGAGACAGCCGGAGGGAGACTTGCGGGTGTTGCTGTCGTTGGCCCAGTCAGCGTCGGCAAAGCTTGTGAGTTGGAGGCCGTGGTCCAGCCCCCCCCCCCAACGTCAGGCGCATGTCGATGGTGCCATGAATGTAGCGGAGGACCTTTTTCAGAGCCTGCAAGTGTGCCTCGGTGGGTGAGGCTTGGGCGGAGCCGAGGATGCTCAATGCCGTGGAGACATCGGGGCGTGTGCATACGGCTTCGTACTGGAGGCTGCCCAGAAGGCTGGGGTAGACGTCCTTGGCCACCCCGGTGAGAGAGGGTGAGTTCATGTGCGCGAGGCCGGCGAGAAAGCCCGGGTCCATCGGAAGTGACGACGGCTTAGAGTCGGACATGCCGTACTTGGCGAGTACGTCGCGCAGGTACTTGGATTGGTCCAGCGAAATTGTGCGCGTGGAGCGATCGCGGGTAATGTGCATGCCGAGGAGTTGGGAGAGGTCGCCTAGGCCCTTGATCTTGAACCGTGCTCCGAGTTGGGCTTTGAACGATGCGAGCCAAGTGGCATCATTGCAGGCCGCGGGAATGTCATCGACGTACAAGGCGATCATGCCGAAAACGTGGCCGGTGCGGTAGATGTATATGCACGGGTCGGAGACGCATTGTTGCCATCCATGGTCGACGAGCCATGCACGAAGTAGCATGTTGAACTCGCGGGGGGGCTGTTTAAGGCCGTAGAGGCAGCGCTTGAGGTGACAAACCTTGGACGTGCCATCGGTGAAGCCGAGGGGCTGGCGGATGTACACATCCTCTCGGATGGGAGCGTAGAGAAACGCTTTGTCGATGTCAAGCTGGCAGAGTTCAAGGTCGCGGGCGGCCGCGATGGTTAGGAAGAGACGCAGGCTAGCCATGCGGATGACTAGGGAGAAGGTCTCTGTGTAGTCCAGTCCAGCGCGTTGGCTGCACCCCTTGGCGACGAACCGCGCTTTGAAGCGGGAGACGTCGCCGGATGTATCCGACATGACTTTGAAGATCCACATGTTGTTAACGACCATGCGGCGTGGGGAGAGGTCCACAAGGTCCCACGTGCCGTTGCTGATGAGGGAGGAATACTCATGTTGCATAGCAGCTTGCCACTGGGGGGCTTGGGCGCTGTCCAGCGCAGCCCGGTAGGATTTTGGTTCCACACACTCCCGGGCGGAGAGGAGGGCGACGGCAGTAGGGGACAGGCCGGCAGGTGTGTGTGGGGGACCCGTGATAAGGTCGGGTACGTGAGGGTGCTCAAATATGTCATCTTGAGCTTTGCCTTGTTCAGGATCACAACACGCCGTCACGAGGGTCGGGGGGTAGTCGGACAAGTGGGCAACCATATTGCCGTATAGAATGGGGTGTGAGCGGAGCCGAGTATGGCGAGGGGCTGCCGGGGGGGGTAGGGGTGAGGGTAATGTGAGGTCAATGGGGTGGGATAGGGGTGAGGCTGTGGGTACGTCTGCCGAAGAGTCGGTGATGACCGAGTCGACGGAGGGTTGTGTGTCGAAGCATGGGGTGTCTTCCTGAAAGACAACATGAACGGATCAAGTGGTGATGCGACGCGTTTCCGGGTTGTAGACACGGTACCCGGGTGCGTCAGGGGGATAGCCCACCATGACGCCGCGAAACGCTTTTTCACCGAGTTTCCGACGTTGTTTGTCGGGGACCTTGGCGAAAACGGCGCAGCCAAAGACGCGGAACTTGGAGGCGTCGGGCACCGACGACGTAAGGAGTGTGAGGGGGACGCCACCATGGGGTCCGACCGAGCGATTGTACATGCGGTTGCGAAGGTACACAACAGTGCGGACAACGCACGACCACATGGAGTTGGGAACGGCCATGTTGTGGAGCATCGCCGATGCATTGTCCCGGATAGTACGCCAAGGACGTTCGGCTTTGCCGAGCATGTGGTGAGCGTATGGGGCAGAGAACTGGACCCCGACGCCGAGGTGTGCGCACATCCGGCGAGTGACAACAGCTTCAAACACAGAGTCGGAGTCAAACTTGAGGACCGGTGCGAACGCGCCCGACTAGGAGTGATGGCGGGCATGCAAGTGTTTGATGTCCAAGAGGATGGTTTCCAACTCCGAACATGCGTCGTCTTTAGACTTAAGGAACCGCACCCACATGTAGTTGGTGTGGTGGTCGATGACGAGCAAGCAATAGCGGAGGCCATGGGGGGAGGGGACATTGACCGGTCCCCAAAGATCAGCGGACAGGTTAAGGAGGGGGCGGGATGGCTTCGCGCAAGCGGCTGTGTTGCGCGGTGCAATTGTGGCTTTGTGGAGTAAGCAAGAGTCGCAAGAAACTTTGGTTACAGTGCTAGCTAACACATGGCTAGTCAGGACACCGTGAATATGCTGGGCATGAAGGCTTTGCATGTTTAGGTGGCCAAACTGACGGTGCCGCAATACGGGGTCACACTGGGCAGTAAGGGCAACCTGAGGTGAGGGGTCAAGTGCCGCCGTTGCGGATGGGCTTGAAGGGAGGTCCGGCTGGTGGGGAAGGAGGTAGATACCGTTTCCGGACGGTTCTAGCACACCCATGCCTGTGGGTACCAAAAGCATACCAGTGTCAGAGTTGGAGGGAAAAACGAATTCACATCCGCTGTGAGTTTGCATCTAGCTGACACTAAGAAGTCTGCCGATACGCTGAGCGGAGCGAGATGATAGGTCGGGGGTGTAGAGTGCATACACACTGCGGTGAATGAGCTGGCCAGAGGCAAGTCTGACAGAAATCCGCACTGAGCCACTGCCCTTAACGTCAACGCCGACACCGCCCACGCGAGAGGGAGCGGAGGGGGGTGTGACCCTTCACGAAGTCATCTCGGAACGCGGTGAGGTTAATCGAGCAGGCGGAATCAACGACCCATAACTGTGATAGGTTACGACCAGGGGCGAGGGAAGAGGAGAATGCCAAAGAGCTGAAGGGGACACTCACCTCGTCGTCATCGTAGTCGTCAGCGCAGTCCTCGAGGGTGGGTGAGCTGTCGGTGTCATCGGCGGGGGCGTCGTCGGCAGGGACGTCGCTCAACAGAGCAGCGTGAGCAGAGGTGGTGCCACCGGCGGCGCCGTACTTATGGGCGGTCATCTTACGCTTGGCGAGGTTCCACTTAAGGATAGCGTCATCCGTGGCAGTGCATGCGGACATGAGATGGTTGAGGCTGCCGCAAACGCCACACTTGTTGGGTCGATGGCCGCGAGGATTACGGTGTGGTTGGCCTCGACCGCTGTGTGAGCCGCGGCCCGCAGCGACGAACGCGGAGATGGGAGGGGGTGATGTGGGCAGAGCGGGTGTGTCCGGGGCAGGGTCATCGTCCATGTTGTGTGCGAGGTGGAGGATGCTGGCCATCACTTCATCAGCCGACATGAGGTAGTTTGTGTCAAAGGCGTTGATGACGCATTGTTTCGCCTGACCGTGTGGGCCGCTGTTGGAAATACCGCGCAGCATGAGGAGACCGAGGTTGTGGGGGTGGATGGCGGCGGAGCCATCAACCATTTGGCACGTCTCGTTGTAGTCGTCAAAGGTCTTGCGCATGGAGTGGACATAGTCACAAAGTGACTGACCATGGCGCAGTCTGACCATCAGGTTCTCCAGGAGGGACAATGAGCGAGCAAAAGACCGACAGTCGAGGCGTTCACACAGGATGTCCCACGCGGCAGCGGCGCAGTAAGGGCGGGCTGGAGAAACGCATTTCATCGATTGGTCAGCGCGCTGATTCGCGCTGGCTGCATGGAGGAGGAGCGTGTAGGCGTAGTGTTGTGCGGGTTCGTCGAGCCAAACGCCGGAGTCACGGATGGCCAGCTGCGGGATGAGATATGCGGCCTTGATGGAGAGGAAATTAAGGAAGGACCTCTTCCATTGCTTAAAGTCCGTGGTTGGGCCCATGACGGGGACCGACATCTTCATGGACCGGTTGAGTGCGTCCTTGTCGAAGCCGGGGGCTTCGTGTGCCGCTCGGCCGATGACCACCGGGTCAATGGTGGGGCGACGACTGCAACGGGTGGTGTGGCCGCCACGCTGGGTTGGGGGAGAGTGCCGTCCATGGAAGGGAGGAGGTGGACCACCGGGAAAGGGAGAGTGGCCGGCCACGGGATGCGGCGGGCCGTACGGGTGCTGGTGGTCACGGGAGGGGGGGACGAGGTGAGGGCGCGCCTCCGGGATGAGAGGTCCGGGGTGGGGAAGGGCATATCTAGCTGGGGGGTAGGGGGGGGGTGGGAAGTGTTCAGCCTGGAGGTCGTGACGCGAGGGATCGCGGTGCGCATCGGGACGCGAGGGCTCGCGGGGCGCATCGGGACGGCGCTGAGCGACTGTGGGGTCGCCAACAGGAGCTGCAGCGGTAGCAGCAGCGAGGGCCGTTTGTGCGACCGGTGGGGCGTAGTCATGCTGGGGATGCTCAAGCAGGGGGAGGGTGTGCACGTCGTGGCCGTTCCGAAAGGGTTCGAGGTGCGCATCGTGGCGGCGCTGAGCGACAGGGGTGTGCAGATTAGCAACCGCAGCAGCAACAGCAGCAACCTCGGCCGACTGCGAGTCGAGGCGAGCGCTAAGTCGCGCCATTTGCGCAAGGAGCAGCGCAAGAGTATCATGGGTGGGACCTAGAGTGCTCTGTTGAGAGCCTGGGTCAGGGGAATCATGAGGCAAAACAGGCGGAGAGTCTGTAGAGCGAGTTTTCGGCGCCATTTCGACAGAGGGCGAAAAAGAAAGAGCAGAATAAAAAACATGCGGCGGTAAAAACCGCTAGCCGGACCCGTGCCTAACAATGGTTTCAGAGACACGGCCTGATGCCCGCCGACCCCTCGGCCTGTCGTAGCCCCGGGGTGTCTCAAAGCACCTTTTCTGTATCCTCCACCCAGTGTGGGGCACAAGTCGAGGCCAAGGCCAGGACAGGTGGAGCGCTGCGCTGGCGGCTGAGTCGCTAAGATAATATAAAAATAAAAAGGTAAGCTACGGTTGTCGTGCAACCAGTGGATGCGTATTTACCCGATAGTGCGCCCCCCCGTTCTCGTGCTTGGACCTGTGTGCACCCTGTCCACACACGACGAGTGCGTCGGTGTGGGTGGTTGGCTATCGCCGTCGAGTAGCTGACTTAAGAGGGGTGGTGGCGGGTTTTAAATCGCAGTTTATACTGGCGATACCGCCGACTACAAGGTGAAAGTACTAGGTGTCTATAGAAACTTGCCTTTTGCGGGAGAGCTGTCGATCGCGGCTCGCCGAACCAGGTTGTCGCGCGGGTGTGACGTGAGGCGGGGGCCCATAACCTATTAAACCATGCAAACACAGTTTGTGTGGAAGATAACTCACGCAAACGTAGTTACAGTCACAGTCCCGCAAACGGGACAGTTACAGCGACAACCAGTCTACATGCGTGGTTTCGGGACAACAGAAGTGAAAGAGCTGTAGCCTAGCGAAAGCTCTGTACCGAGTCAAACATTTTATCGGTATGTCCGATCTAGACATGGACTGATCATATCTAGAGTAGCTTACGGTAGCTATCTGCAACTAATACGTATACGGTATTACTTACAACAAGCCACCATCCGCGAAAGATGAGATACTAATTTACACCGGAATTAATTAAGACTAATTTTATTTATCCATACTTGACAGTATTCAAATAACGCAACGTTAACCACGCGAAGAAAAGCGGGGAAAACAAACGGGCATAAGTAAGCCCGCGGGGCAAGAATGCATACAATGATAGCATCACGGCGATAGGAACTACGAGCGCCATGGAGAATCACCGAAAGACGCTTCATGAACTCATGGCGCACATCGCCCGAAAGGGACCAAACGGCGCGACTAGCAAACTACACTCCTCCACAAAAGTCCGGACAAGATTTCGCACCTGCGCAAGTAGAAAATGCAATCATGCGTCGATTTTATTGACAAATATCCTGAAATCCCAGGCAATGCTTTTGCGCGCAAAATGGAATGCACCGACAACTGCGAGGGGCGAGTTCGAACACTGCCGGGCATGTGTACTTGGGGTTATCGCGCCCGCACCCGTGCGGCACGCACTTTCAAACAGTCGCCGTGCTTGGTAGACGAAAAGAGTAACGGGCGCACAACGCCGCAATATGAACGCTGATGCGACGGTCGCGCAAATATTATGCATAGGCGACGGAGGGAGGAGGTGTTGGGCAGGCCGCTGTGGGGGAAACGCAAGAAATCGCGTATGTAGACTTACCACCGATATGCGCACAACCCAAGGGCAAGCCGCTTTCGGCAACAATATTCAAGCGATCATAACTTCCTGATATATGGTCAAAACTTTTAATAGCAGGTACCGTTGGACGCGTCTTTTCAATGCGCGTCGAACGCACCTACTCCAGAGTTCAAACTCTCACAAATCGATTTGTTATGAATTATTTTAATTTACAAACTATTCCGGCACCGCTGAGCCGCAGTGCCAAGCAACACCCATCGAAGTCGGCTCACCTCCTGAGACGATTTGTGCGGGGTTTGTCGATATATGTTTAACAACTCTTCAGTCCTATTGACCTCCGAGCCCAATTCCCGACGCGTGCCACGAGTGGGGCGGGTGTGGTTGGCACAAGCACATACCCAAGCATTCCAAACACCACCGTCAACGTGATGCGTCCCTAACGGCCAAGTTGGACCTCGCCCCTCCCCTAAGCCAATCGCCCTCGCATGTTTACAGCGTGCAGTGTTTATCTAAACCTGCGTCATGTGCGTTTTTGCTCGCCTGCTTTCCAAAAAATCACCCGTGCCAGCGGCGTGAACTTCCGTGCTCTTTTCACACACCCGCAAACCAAACCTCGCGCATTGAACACGGCACCCACGCCTCCAAACCCCCTCCAAAACCCCCCCAAAAATACGGTTATGTGGAACATAGAGAAGTATGCAGCTTGGTATGAGCGCTTGAGCAATGCCCAAGCGTGGCGCTCAGAATGACGTGTGCAGTTCGGATAATTTCTCGGGAGTTTATGGGCTTAATTCGACAAACTCCACCGACAACACCCGCTTTAAGCTGAGGTCTAACCACCCCGGATGGCGGCTTACTGCTTGCTTCTCGGCTCTCCTACAATTGGGTGGTACTCGGGTATCGTCGTGCTTGACGTGGTGAGAGGGGAGCGTGTTCTTGACTAGCTTATGCTTAACATAATGCATGTCCGGACTTTTGTGGAGGAGTGTATCTGATGAGTGAATGTCACTTAGTGGCAAGAAGACCATTAAGCGATGTCCATTCTTTTCCGACGCGATCGGTTAAGATTGTGGCCTAGTGTACTATAAGCCCGGGTTCGAGACCCGCGAGGGGCAAGATTTCGGTGCATAGGCGAACCTCAGTCCAAGATGACCCTCAACTTTCACAGCTACTTCATGCGCGTGTAACTATCATACCACTAGATGCGAAGGAGAGAGGCACCAATCCTTGCGATACGCTACCAACCCTACCAAACTCGCCAGTATGTCAACATGTTCAACCGCAAGAGGTGCCGACCGCTCCCATCCTCGAGAGCGAAGGGGCAATAGTCATGAACCGACTGGACCGAAGGCGTGCTAAGGATGTCCGTCTGACCGAATCATGAAATTTTGCATCAAGCTTAGCATGCTGCCCCCCCCCCCCCCCCCCCCCCCCCATCCCCCACACACCCCCACCTAGAATTCGTGTGCGCATTAGCTAATGGTTGTAACATCCACAACAATGTGCTTATGCGGATATGCGATTTCGCTGTTACTATAATCACATCAAATTATACAAGAAGCCCGGCCATATGATGAAAAGGATAATGAGTGCCAATATTTACCACTCTCACTTGACGGTTGTTGTCTTGGAAAGGCCTTCTTGGAATTGCCATTTAGGATGCAAAATGAGGCCGGCAAATAATTTGTTCATATGTGTTCGAGCCACGATAGGAAGCAAGACAGAAATCCGTGTGTATTTCTAATATTCATTCCTAGCAATTGTCAAATTAGCCATTCAATTTGATCCCGTTTTATGGCCTTTGGTGACAGGGAACTTATATCTGTCTGCCCCCATCCATGTGTGTTTTTTACGTATTCCAATGTCGCTACAGCAACAGCATATCTAATATTATTAAAAACACGCGAGCACAAAAAATAACAAGAAAAAAACCAATCAAGGAAAAAGTGACAACTGACAACAGGGTCACGGAGGCCAGGAATTAATAAGAGGCCATCTACTAGTTGCAGTAGAGAGGATAATGTCGCTAAATATTTTGCCCATGGCATAATTTTGCACGAAATGTATCGAGGAATGAGCTTAAAACATGGCAATTGAAGCCACGGCAACTAAAATTAAAACGCCGCCACCCACTAACTAACGGCTATCAATGCCGCTATCGCCCTTGGGCTGTGAAACACGAAACGGCATCAGCACAACTACGCAGGCACCGCATCTCGTTCCCAATAGTAATGCACGAAGGAAAGATGCCATCCGCTCTTCGACTTTCGAACGAACCTCGCGATCAGCGGGGTCTTCCTCGGTTCCTCCATGCCCGTGCGAGTAAATAGAGCTACTAAAGAGGACGTACATGAGCTGCGCAAGGGCAATGGGTGAGGAGCGACCACCACCTTCCACCGCAGTGGTCAACATCCATGTGTGTTCAGGTTTGAAAAAGTCGAAGAAGATCGGAGCAAGAAAACTTCGGGTGACCGGCGGGGTGCTCACCGCGAAGGCCACCAACCACACGGGCTCCCAATAATGTGGCAGTTGGCGGCGCGCATGCTGCTAACAAGCAATTACGGTTATTGCAGAGAGTAGGGAGGGCGTAAATGCTTGCCGAGTAGATGACGTACTTATGGGTATTGTATCATGACCATTCTCGATACACCAACCCCGGATGAAAGCGCAAACCTGCGACTTTAATCGCTCACTGATCCATAATAAGGTCATGAGCGATGGGAGTTAATCAAGCGAGCACCATCTCACAAATCTAACCATTCTACAAATATATTACAGTAATACTTGACAAGGCAGCGGTGACGACGATGCTAGGACCTTGCTCATAGAGTCTCTAGGCACGTGCCACCTATAATAAACCTTCCCCATTTGGCACAGTCTTGTGGCAATGCACAGCTAACTCGCACACTGCTACACTGCTTAGGGGACTGAGCACGAGGGCTAGCACTCTTCCTTACCCCCGCTCTCTCTCTACGGCACCACTACAAATCATAGTAACTCCGTCCCATGCCCGGTCACATTGAAACGCCACACTAAGTTGACGACTATCTGACTAATCGATCTTTCATGCGTGACTAGTTGTTGGAGAAAGTGAGAAGAGCAACAGTTAGTGTCATCCGGTCTCACATCGCCAAAAAAAACACAGGACTTGGGCCAACAGGAGCATGAAGGGGACTGTCTATACCAAGAATTTTTGCTTGTCTGTTCTCCCTGAAAATAATCAACATGCGATCGAGGCAAGACAAGAATATGCCGAGGTTGGCCATTACACTAATTACACCGGCCTACACGTACGAGCCCTGGTTAACAGGAGATTAAAAACAATACATTGCCCTCGTGAACAAATACATATACAAACCAGTCCTTATTCGGCAGATGGCATAGTGGATTATGCAGACGCATGCAAGTGATATCAAGTACTCATGTTACGACAGGCTGCCTGAATGACTGGGATTGCAAACACTGAGGATGGCAATCAGAAAAAACGAGGAGACCGCAGCTCAGATGTCATCAGTTCCGGGGAGCGCCTCTTCAATGACAGCCACACAATCGGCTACGGATGCACCGCTGAGCATCGCCGATGCAAGCGCCTTATGGGTGCTCTCGTGGCGGCGGAGGAGGGCGATCACGTTGAGAACAGCCCATCGAATTTCGCCGTCGGCCTTTGCTTGCGAAAAGTTTAATGCGCGCAGGAGGCCGTCCAGCTGCTGCACATCCCCCATGCCGCCCTCTGCCACCCCAAACTGCAGGTATTCTGTCGCCACCCCGGCCAATGCCACGCAAGTGTAACGCCCCAATGTGCTGCTGCTCATCGTCCCACCAGCCACCTGCCGCACATCGATTCGTTGTTAATGTATAGCCACTTCCCCTCGCGCCCATTTCCCCCAACACTCACTCTCACTCACACACACTCGCAGAAACACACGCGCGCGCGCCTACGCAC
>JAPMLY010003538.1:0-16244 GCA_026401115.1 Tetraselmis chui | reverse complement strand
TCTCCAATAATTTCTCTCATTTGTAGTTGAATTTCAACTACATGTGTTGAGTAGTTCATTTGATTTTTCAGAAGTATGCGTTCTTATTCATTACATAAGATAACTGATTGCTGAAAAGGCGCGTGTCTTTGTTACACTTCGAGCCATTCTTCTAGTACTTTACGTACATTCTCTGTGATTGACAGCTGTGTGTGCGGCTGGGAAACGACACTTGTCACGAATGGGCGTCTGTTCATCGGCTCGTCAATCGTCATCTAGCAAGCTGTCGTACCGTCCGACAGCTAATCAGTATTTGATGATTTGGATTCCCGCACACCTGGCGGTATTTCTGTATGCTCATGTTGCCAACGAGGCAACATGCAATCTTTGATACTACAGAAGCATCGAGGCATGGATTAATAATTCAATATACATTGATTCAAAGTACGGGGGGATCATAGGCTACACCCACTCCATGCACGCGGTCACCGTCTTTTCCTCGGGTCGTGGCATGTATTTAATATGGATAGCGACCTCAAACCATGCAAACACTTCAACATTTTCGGACATTTCTCGCTTTCGCGAGGTTTTGCGTTTTGACTGCCACTACTTCCGCCGCAATGCTTGTCCATCAGGTTGCGATGACTCGTCATGGTTTCTCCACCACGATGATATTATTCGGCGATTAACAATGTTTCTTGTTATTCAACCTTGATGCAGCCCGGCGAAGCTGCTAGGTAAGTGCATCTATAAAGTGTCGTTTCGCCACACTCCCGTAACCCTGTATTTCAGCGGCGTAGCGCGCTGTGTCCGATCGCCGGCCGCTGACCTGACGAGGTACCCTGCTCCGTTATTGCGACTTTATCCTAGTGTTGTTTTGTCGGGGCAACTAACTCCTCCCCCGTTAGCTTGCAGTTGTCACTCTGCCCGCTTACCTAGGTATGCGGTAAACTACGTGAATAAACGATCCGGTGGAGTGTGATATGCGCCCATCACCACTTCTTCTCGCCGCTGCTAGTTCTCGTCACTTAGAGGTGGTTGCTCTAGTCTGTTGCTCGCCCATCCATGCTCGTGCTTGCACGTATCAATTTATTTAGTACGATTTGTGCAAACACGTTGTTGTCATGCGCAGGTACGCGTTGCGAGCAATAGCTAGTCGGGCATTATAAAGACCAAACCCGAAGCAAGTGTTTCAAAGGTATGTCCGCAACTTGCGCCCCCCCCCCCCGCCCCCCCCTCCTCCTTGTGTATTCAAGTATGTCCAGTCGTCACGTTGAAATATTCTCACTTGATTATCTGACCTCCGTGCCAAAATGCGATGGTTGAGATGTTTTATTTTTTCATTAGGTACACAAAACTAAGTTTCACCACGGATCTCCAACCGTAGCCTTGTCACGAGCATGCTTCAACTCGTGAGGGTAGATGACTATCGTCTGAGAGGTGCCACCAACTTTCAGACCCGTCTGTAATTTTCAATGGTGCACATACATTACCCTCAGTAGTAAGTTGTCGGATTTATTTTATAAATTGACTCCTTACATAATTATTTGTTTCACAATCATTGAAATGCGGTTTGTGTTTCGTGGGATCGGGACGATCGGGACGATTGTCCCCCCATCTTGATGATTAAGCTGAGAATAGTCTTTGTGATGCTGTGGGTTATTGTATTAAGCAGTATTGTTGTTATGGTGAAGTGGTTATTTGCTGCCTAGAACGGTGTTCAATATGATGTTTGCTCGGTTTTCGGACAGTATTCCTTAAGTGGGCGGCGCTTGTACTTTTGCATGCCTAATTTCTCTCAGGGTAATACCTATGGGGTCTCTCCATGTTCATCTGCTTGGTGGTATACGCTACAATTTCTTAACAGGAATTCCTTGTGTGGGCACAATTTTTGGTCATTTTAACGAAGTGAAAATGAGATGGTTGCTTATGTTTGTTGTGATGTTCTGCATGTCAGTGAGTTGTTAGTTCGCAATTGTTCTTATCCGTCCATGTTGTGACCTTTGCTTGTTAATTTATTTATGTCTTGTTGCCAGGTAACACGAAGCGTGGAGACTCGTGAAGATCAAGAGTGAAGTTGAAGGAGCTGAAGAACTTCCGTAGTCTTTAGAAGTTTAGAAGTAATTAGAAATTGCAATCGTCTTTGTGTTAGTTGAGAATGTCCTAGAAAGAACATATGGATCGTTTAGTAGGCACACAAAAAGATTGTGAAAATACATTATTCATTAAAAACGAAACTGTAATCGCACATTTGCCGAAAGATTTCAACACTTGTCATTTCCCATTTATCTCCCGATGATAGGACTACACCCCGCTGACTACCTTTTTGCGTCATGCCAACGAGGGCATGGCGCGCTGCCAAAACCCCCAATGCGAAATGCTTGAGCACGTTCGCATTGGGAAGAGTGGGGTGTGGGAATTGAGGGCTTGCCACTTTGTATGGGATAGATTGTATGGGATACGTACCAGCTAATTCTAGAGTATTGTAGTACTTTGTGGATCTGCCATATCTGTGTGCATGATTGATTACATTGATGGCAATGTTAAAGATGTCGACATCGAACATGCTGATGTTGATGATGATAGTTGGCGCCGAAGGTAATGTCGATGCCGATAATTATCGGTGATAGCAATAATTCATGTAACCAAAATATCAGCCGGCAATATATTTGCCTTTGCACATCGTTGCCATCAATACATCCCATGTCAATGCGAGTCCCCATCGGTCATCGACTAGAATAAAAATCGCGATGGCAATTATCGGTATTTGCATTATCACTGTCATTCCACATCGGAAAATTGAACTATCACTCCCATCAACATCGAGAAGCCGAACCATCACTACCATCAACATCGAGAAAATCCGGGTGATCCCTAGCCTTACATCCACCCTATACCACACATGAAACGCCGAAGAAGTACCCAACACTCCCCCATCCTAGAACCAACCTACATCAACTCGAGATAACTCACCACCAGCGACGTAGAATATCATCCCTGCGACATTATTAACATACTCTCTAAACATGAAGAGTCAGCCACCCACCAAACGCAGGAAATGGTGGAATACATGAATGAACATTATAAGGCCTCCTTGACTACGAAATACAACAACAAGTAGAACATGGTTTGGAACCACTAGCATGCACTCCCCTTGGCCAACATACGACCCCCCCCCCCCAACCCCATCCTATGTGTATCACATCATGAAATGCCACACGTGCACTAACTCTGCAATCCACTCCGATTGCGCTACTAGCAAACGCCCGTCTAGATGGACATTTAATTGGTGCTAACATTAAGGAGAACCAAGCTTCACCTTGCTCAACATTGTCCAATGGCCCCCCATGCCTTGCAACTCCGGGACGTCATCACCACTACACCCTCCGGTATGGCGACCCTCGCCTCATTTGAAAAAAGCTTTACCCCAGTCTCACATCCCATCCTCCCACAACCTGACCATTTGCAATGGCGCACCTCAACAAACACCCATGACCACACACCTATAAACCCCGATATAGACAAAAAAACCCACAGGATACTTCTCCATAAACCATCACCCCTTCATACTAGATTTTGCCTATAACTCCCCACTGAGACCGCGATTGCCACACTCTCCCTAAACCATATCACCAACCTTGGTCGTATGTTCCGACCCGAAATAACCCCCTCACATTCGAGGATGAATTGTACCGCCTCGTCATAACGTCGACACAGCTTCCGAAATATAAATCCGAAAAGAGAGAGATGGCGGCCGGAAAAGGGACCGGCAGGGCTGGCCGACCGCCATACACGGGGAAATATAACTAACGAACCCTAGAACTTAACCACCCATCATCACTCCACCCCCCCTCTCCCCCCGAGATGCTCATATCACAATATTCTACCTTATCATCCACACTGTCCAATGGCATTACCACATGCTCCGCATCTACCGCATGTAATTCTTTGCCACTACACACAAACAACTTTATTTGAAATATTGAAATTGTTTACAACATGTACCGTATGCGCCGGTTTTTCACCAAAAATCCGGATGCGTCGGCTGCTGTCTCTGGGCCCTCCCAACTATGCCAGATAAGGAACTTACAAGTCAGGGCTCGACCGTGAACCACCTATGTCCAACCTCTCCAAGAAACAACTTTACCTATGCGTGGTGGTGTGTATGGTGGTGGTGGTGTTCGTGCCGGTGCTCGTGCTAGTGGTGTGCGTGGGGTTGAAGGGGTGATTATGGCTTGTGCCAGTGCCGGCACACGTGTTGGTGGTGTGCATGGTGTCGGTTCAGATGTTGGTGCTCGTGTTGGGATGGTGGCGTGCGTGGTGCATGTGGTGTGTACATAAACTACTAGTACTAGTGTTAGTGGTGTGAGTATGGCATGCATTGGTGCTCGTGATGTGCGTGGTGCTGGTGGTGCGCTTGTGTTGGTGCTAGTGATGGTAGTAGTAGTGTGCGTAAGGATGGTGATGTTGCTTGTGCTAGAGCTAGCGCTAGTATTGGCGGTGTGCGTGGAGCTTGACGTGGGTTTCTGGTTTTTGTTGATGCGGGTGAGCGTGGTATAGGTAGCGTGCATCCGACGGGTGGTGGTGCTAGTACTCCTTGTGCGCCGTGTGTGTGTGCGCGCGCGTGTGTGTGTGTGTGTGTGTGTGTGTGTGTGTGTGTGTGTGTGTGTGTGTGTGTGTGTGTGTGTGTGTGTGTGTGTGTGTGTGTGTGTGTGTGTGTGTGTGTGTCAACGTTGAGGTGGAGGCGTTGGTGGTGACCTTTGTATATGCGTTTGATTTTCGTGCTGGGTGCGAGGGTGTGCAAGCGGTGCAATGCGGGTGCGCGTTGGAGTATGCGTGCTAATGGAGTACTCTTCCCATTCACGGAAGAATTACACACCTACCGAAACCTTCTTTCTTTACAGCCGGTAATATAGACATGGGAAAGTACTGAAAACGTACTATAACCGCGGGCAATCCAACTATCCCGGGTTTTTTGTTTTCCCCATACAAAAGCCCTCATGAAACTGCCGCCTACCGCTGCTACCACCGCGATGGCTGCCTCTCCTAGCTTCCCCATTGCAAGCCATGGACTCGACCGTTGTCGAACCACCTAATCGAATTCTTCCTCATCAACGTGCTTCCTCCGCTCGCCCTCGTTTGGCTCGTTGCAGCTCAACGTCTTCGTTGGCCTCCCCGACCCGCAACCCTGCAAGGACGGTCCGATTCCGCTTAGCCGATCGAGCTCCGAAAGCTCACCCACCTTCGAAGGTGTGGAAAAACATTGTGCTCATCTTACTCACAACCCACCCCTCCATCCCGCAGCGCCTTGACACACCCCAATGACATCCTACCTCCCTCGAAGTGTCGAGACTATCTTACCTCGCACCTCGAAAATCCGGCCGATTTCCCGTCCCGAGGCATACCCCCCCCCCCTTTCCCCCCTCACCCACGTATCGCCATCCGACCCGTCTGGGACCGGTCCATCGCCGTCATTGCGCCTCCAACCGTTGATGTGAGGTGCTACTTTGGTTAGGCTAAGTTGGAAACCTTAGACTAATAGTATAACCTAATCTCTGGATCTAATTATACAGCGTAGAGAGGATTAATAAGATTGTGTTAGGAACAGGGTTTCTTACAATCTGGGTGTGGCGTAATTCTGGTCTGTACCGGTCTGGGTATCTCTCCGAGGGCCAGTAAGTCCCCGTCTTAAATATCCACGTCTCAGGTGTTCTAGAAACAGCCTTAGAGCCTGTAGCTTGTGCTGCCAGCTAACTAAACCAAACTATTACTAGCGATAGAGATTATCTGAGATTATGTCTACCGTCTCATCTGATCTTATCGCACGAGCTCGTTGAATTATATAGAAAGGAACTATACATAAGATACTACTGCTTGTAACTTTGTACCGTCAGGGAAAATACGGCGATAGAGTGGTACTGCCGTGATGACAATAAAAGAGTCACTGAATATCGCTAAGATAAGGGTACCATTTATTAGAGGAAATAGATAATGTCAGGTGCTAGCAATTAGATAATTGGGCAAGGATGTGACACTCTCCCCTCCTTAAGCACCAACGTCCTCGCTGTGCAGCACTCGTGATCTTGGCATTTTGGGGGTTCTTGCAGGCCAGCGGTTGCGAAATGTGACAAAGTCATGGGTCGCAGAAAAATCTCGATAAACATCCGTTCGAAGTGATTCGGAAAAGATGTTCTAGTGGCTGACTCCTCGCATCGGCTCCCAAGTGCCCTCGCTAGGTATGTTGAAAGGTGCGCCGCCCAGCGAACTTTGAACAAAAGTCCAGTGTCGTTGGAGTTGAAGGCCACGTAGAGTAGTCGGTCAACCTCAAATCGCTTCGCATCGTGCACAATTGGAATTGGCAACGCATTGTCGGCATGTTATGTGTCCGAATTCTACTTTTCGAGTAGACTGCGTGTACAACATCATGAATCCGTACTCCAGGGGGTAGCTTAAGCCGAAACGCAACCGGGGAAACTTCCTCCGTAATGAGAAACGGGGCAATGCAGCGGTCGCGTAGTTAAGAACATGGCTGCTCTTTAAATCGTAGATTTGCCGCCTTGAGCTTAACTTTGTCGCCAACTGTAAAAGGTAATGGTAACCGGTGCCGATTTGCATATTCTTGCATATGTGCTTGGGATGCCTTGACGCAGTCGTGGGCAAATTTGTGCATCTCAACCAGGATCTTCACTTGCTCCGGTAAAGGACGGATGGGCTCGTTGTCTTCAAATGTAGCTGTCGTTGGAGATGTCGGCTCGAATCACAATGTGGCCTCAAATGGAGATATGGTCTTCGACGTAGAAACCGCTGCGTTGATCGAAATTCCACGTTGGTAAGGTGTTGAACCATGTCGTCGTGCAAGTAGTGCACGTAGCACCGTATGACTTGCTCCCATGCTTGATTCACTCATTCGGTTTGGCCATATGTCTGGGGATAGTAGGTCGTCGAATTATTAAGCTTGGTGCCAACAGCCCTAAATAGGGTTTGCCAGAAGTCGCTCATGAACCGGGGATCTCGATCGGATATCAATTGCCGTGGATGAATAAAAATGCCGGAATACTTTGCAAAACCTTTGCAAATCCCTCCTTTATAATCGTTTTTGTAATCGGCTCGACAATCGTCCGTTTCGTAAGCATAAAGACGAATACCACCACAACATCAGCATAGCCATCGCTATCGGGAAGGTCCGTAATCAGGTCAAGCGATGCGTGTTCAAAGGGCATGATCGGTACCTCGTACGATTGAAGGAGTCCATCGGGCTTGTGTCGCGCCGCCTTGTTACGTTGGCATTTAACACAGTGTGGCGATTAGCCTTCTTTAGCTAATTGCTAGCACAAATCTATTCTATTATGTTTTGTTCTGTCGCTGCTTGAAGACAATGTGATGGTGCAGATGGGAAGATCTTTTACTGCTTGTACTTAAACAATATATGTTTGTAAGTGAACAAAGGAATTGTTAAATGGTTCTGTCACCGCCCTCTTCTGCACCGCCCTCTTCTGCAAAGGAATTGTTAAATACGTTTCTGCCCATATAGCTTACGCATGCTTGTCTCGCTTACGTGTAAGGCATTAGGGTTCACTAACCATCGTCATATGTCTAGAGATGCGGCTCAACTAGCATGGAGAATAACGACGCGGCTCATTCTGCATCGGAAACCTCGCTTAGGCGCGTCTTCTGGTCAATTAGATTAACTGTGCGTACATGTACGTACCGGGAGGTGTTGGTCGTACAATATGCATCAGAACCCTTGTGAATATTGCAGTAGTGACGTACCCACGGTTGTACGTCCGTCCGATGGAAAAGCACGAATTGGAATGAGTAAGGAGTACATGTACAATGTTTTGCAATGTATTGTTGCAGGACTGTACTCGTCACACTCGTACCCTCCCCCTCTTGACAGATCTGTGAGGCCGCCGCGAGGCAGACCTCCGTGGTCTAAGGTTCTTTACTGAAGCAGTTACTGGGAGTCAGGAATGCGCGCTGGGTGAGCGTGCATGAAGTCGATGTACGCCTGGGTCTTGGCAAACTTGTGCCATTGGGGCGTCTCCAAGAATTCTTGCAATGCTATTGTTCTGTATACTTCGTTCTTAGAGATGTGCGAGACGTCAAACTCCTCGTCGTCTCCTTCAGTAACAGTCACCGGGACAGTTGGTCGTAGTGGAGCGGTAGAGCATGGTCGTAAATTGTTCATATGGAACACATGATGTAAGCGTGCTGTCGCTAGAAGTTTTAATTTGTAACTATGTTTTCCAATCTGCTCCTCCACTGAAAAAGGTCCAAGTTGTCTGTCTCTGAGTTTCCGGTTAGGCTGTCCACGCAGGAAAATGTTTGATGTAACGAGTGACACCTTGTCTCCTATGGCGAAGTGTGGTGTTGTAGACGGTTCTCTGCGCGCCGGCATCTCGTCCTTATGTAGTTGTAACACAGATCATACCATGGTATGTACTTCTTGTAACAATCTTAACCGCTCTCATGCGTCTTGCGAAACCGGAATTGACGGTCGCATGCTCAACAACAGATCAGGAGGCTCCTCAAGAGAGAATCAAAAATAAGCCTCGAGCGGTGTGTGTTCAATTCCGCATGCTCGAGAGGCGTTGTACGCAAATTCCACTTGTGGTAGTAGTGTCGTCCAATCACAGCCGTCATAGCAACATAAGCAATGAAGAAGCTGCTGGAATGTGTTGTTCACTCGCTCTGTTAGTCCATCAGTCTCAAGGTGTCGACGGGAAGACATGTTCTAGCGCGTTCCGAGATGTCGCTACCGTGTCTGCCATAAGCCGTTGACGAATTTCGGGTCGCGATTACTGACCAACACACGGGGTTGTCCATGTAATCGCTAGACTCACTATAAAAACAAAGTTGCAGTTTCTTCGGCAGTGACAGTCTATGTACACGGCAGAAAATGGGCCATTCGAGTTAGATGGTCTACTATAATCAGCACACTATTAAAGCAATTGCTCTCTTGCAAGTGTGTCAAGTAGTCAAGACCAACTGTGTGCCACGGTCTGGGTGGAACATGCAATGGGTAAAGAGTCGCAATGAAATGAAATGAAATTCTATACAACAATACCAATAAAAACCGGCTGCTTTCTCTGGCCCCCCCTTTGTGCTACGTCTATTTGGACTTGTAAGCGTGAGGTAGACCGTGAACCACTAATCCCAACTTCTCCAATGGCAGTGACGATACCGTCTAAAACATACCCGTATCCATGTATTTATTATTTTCTGATCTATACGAGTTTTTTGGATACAATATGAAATGTGAAATGTCGCCAGTCTCCACGATACGCGGCATGCTCCAGCCGCTGCGGGGTCGCTGATCAGCAAGGTTGTTCAGCTTGAGCTGGTCGAGGCGGACCTGCCTTACCTCGACTCATGTGCGACTCCGGCCGTGCCGGAGCTAAGGGGAAAAGGCAGATGAAAAACCCCCCTCGTATAGGTCGTCGTCGGTCCCGCCCCGATCCGTGCTCAACCCCGCCCGAGGTATTAGCCGCTCCTCCCGACGCAGCTCGCCACCTAGCCGAGTCTTTTCTCCTCCTTCGGGGGCTGAGAAGAGAAAATAACTAGGCTACGGACGGTGTCCGGCTGGCTCTCCCGCCCCCGAGCCAGATGTTCTCATATCCCCTATCCTTTTTCCGTATGTTTCCAACACCTATCTGATCGCGATGTGGCCGTCCGTACCCTCACCCGGTGGTTTACGTTGTTAGGGGGCCGCCTTTACGAGCAGTGTGCCGTTACGATAACCCTTGGCACACTGCATGAGGCAGCCTATCGATAACCGAGTACCGACTAGGGAAGGGGTTGGAAGGACACATGGATCGAGTCGCCGGTCCTCAAAAGATGGTGGGTACGGGAATTTTTCCAAAAACCCCACGTACCGATTTTTTCCACTGGCCGGCGATCCTAACGACCGCCGCCGCCAGACCGTGCCGCTCCTCCAGCTGCGACCCACCTCCATCCTGCGTAGCATCAGGCCTCGCCCCCAAGGGAGACCTAAGGCTCTCGCAGGGCTAGCGACTGCTAGCGAGCGCCGTGCCCTAGCGCTGCTTCCCAGCTGTCCGCGACAGCTTCAACACCCTTGTCCCTCCGCCGATCCGTCCGTACCCTTCTTCGCCAAAAAATATTTCGCAAGCGCCGCTCCCGCCCCATCGTCGGGAGAGTATCTGCGAGTATTTAGTCGCGGAAAGGACATATCGGACTGCCCGAGCGGGAGATCCATGTGCCGGTGTACGGATATTATGTTTTTCCAAAACCCTCCGTACATGGCTTCCCGACAAACGGTCGGTACCTCGTTCAGCACCCTACCGTGCTAGGCATGGCAGGGCTATGGGGTTACCTGCGCCCACCGCGTGGAGGTAGAGGTAGGTGCCGACGGGCATGCGAGCGCACCCCTCTCCGGGGCCGCCGCCGCTGCGCCGCCGGCGGGCCCCTAAAGAGTCGCAGCCATCTGCGGTCGAATCTTTGCTCGTCGACATATGACGCGGCGCTCACAAAATCTTTCACATCTTGGCGAAGTCGTTTCTACCACAATCTGTCGAGTGCTTTAGTAAGAGTGCTAGCAAGTCCTATGTGACCAGCTGGCGAGCTTTCGTGCGGCTTTGTGATCAATCTCAGTCGGAGCTCAGAATCCCGCGGAATACAGAGGCGACCGAGGTACCAAAAATATCCAGCTCGGTTGTCTTTCGTCCACTCAACCTCGTCCCCATAAAACGAGTCTTGGGAGTACCCCTCGCGAATGAGATTAGCGAAGTCATGGATCAGCAGCAACGCGTTAATTGTCAGCATGTTTAATTATGCGTCTTCATATAGTAGCTGGGACTTCCGTCGTAATTCTCGATTTGACGGAACCTCGCCATCCCAAAATAATGGAACTGTGGCCTGAGGTACGAAGTCTGGACGCCGGCTCAACGGGTCCGCTTCGTTTAGAGCTCCCTTGCGATATGCAAGTGTCATTGAGCCCACAAAAGGTTGCAAATCCCGCAGGTATCTTGCTTGCCGCTTGTTCAACATGTTGTTCGGTTGCCTTAGCAAATGTCGCAGTGTGTCGTGGTCGGTTACGACAAGGAACTTAGAGCACCCTTAAAGATAGCACCTCCAATGCTAGACATCTTCGCATACGGCCAAAGCTTCCAAGTCGTACGCAGTGTAAGTGTTACCACGCTCGGATGAATTCAGCTTACGCGCATAGTAAGAGACTGGTTGAAGGCCTCCTCCTTGGTCTTGCAACATGACTGCTGCAATCCCCATTGTTGAAGCATATGTAGCCACGGTGAAAGTCGCGTCCGAGCTGACCTCCGGAAGGATCAAGCATGGCGCGAAAATGAGTCGGAACTTGAGAGTCTCGAAGGCTTCTAGACAGGCATGCGTCAGCATAACCTTCTGTGGCTTGGACGTCCGCACTAAGTCCGTCAATCGAGCCGTAAGGTCGCTGAAATGATGAATAAATCTGGCATAGAAGTTGCAGAACTGTACGAAACTGCGAACCTCCTTCCGCGTCGTAGGCACTGGCCAGTCTGCGACGGCCTCGACTTTCTTTGTAGAAACAGAAATTGTACAAGCCGACACTGTATTGCCCAGATATTCAATCTCTATCGTCACGGCCCAATTACTTTGGGCACACACGATAAGAGCGCGGCACATATTTCGCGGCCTGGAATTCGTGCATTTGCACGTTCTGCACGCTTCTATATAAATGTGTAGCTCAGTACACGTAATGCCGCTACAAGCGGGGTGGGTAAGCGGGGGATAGTTTAGTGGGCTCTCAACATGTTTGCACAATTGCACAAGTATCCGCCGAATGTGTTGCGCCCGGCCGTCTCGAAAGCGGGGACGCCGAGAATGGCATATTGTCCGCACTTGATTTTTTTAATTATGTGCGTAGAAATATAACCAGAGCAAGGACAAAAGACTTATTGGGCGTGAGGAGTGATTGACTTGTAGCGTAAGCACCCTATCGCGCGGGTCCATGGCCTTCGAAACTTGCGAATTGCTGGGCGTGAAAAATGGAGGCACATTTCAAAGTACCCTAACGGGTTTTTTTCTTTGGCATGCATATGGCAAATGACACGGCACCGGGCCATCATGGGGCATGGAATTAGTGGCGACGTAAATAGAAGAAACCTAGATCGCTGATTCTTGAGCGTGTTGGCGAAGCAATTGTGCGAGGACCACGTGTCGAGGGGTTGCTAGCCCCTCGCGTATGGGGCAGATTCTGAAACCCTAAAAACTTTAGTTGGTAGTACGAGGGCGTGAATAACATCGGACGAGGGCGCACAGTCTACGTGTGAAGCCGAGTACTACTCCGCCGCGAACACCACCAAGGAGGCGACCCACATTCGACAAATGCCATAAGATATCTTCAACAAGCCCGTTAGCGGGACGATATGCATCAGGGAGGACAACCAAAGTTATATAGCCTACTCGCTGAACGCACTTGTGAGCGAGAGGACAAAGCATATCGACCTGAAATACCACTTCGTGAAGGATCACGTGCAACATGGCACCATCAAATTACGGTACCTACCAACCGGTGACATGGTGGCCGACATGGTGACCAAGCCACTACCCGGACCGGCGCTCGTGAAGCACCGGAGCGCCATGTTTGGTCGATCCGCGCCCATGCAGCGATACATCATGTAGAGGGGCAAGGAGCTCACTTGAGTCGGAATCAAAGACATTCATGAGCTATCTTGAGGGGGGTGTTGTAAGTAATTACATAGAGCTAGTGTTTGCTCTACTATAAGTCCTTATGTTAAATACCTTCACTATAGTGTTTGATGCACAATCATTCTAGCGAGTCCTAAATAGCTGCTAACAACTCTAGTGACTCAATCACTTCTGTCATCTCGACACAAGCCGTCACCTAAGGCTGTCCGTCAGCGTATTTATAATCCACACACCGCATGTTGCAATGTCTGCCTTATCGAACCGTGCATACCACGCTCAAGACATTCAGATCAACGATCGGGTTGTGCACGTGCTTGAAGACTTCATGGCGATTGAAGCTGAGGCTACTAAGGGGCGGGACTTGCAGTTATAGATCCGCCGTTTTCGGTCGGGAGCTTCATGAGATTGACATGGGGATGTGGTGTGGTTAGACTTCATGGCCCCACACCGTCATTTTGTTGTTGATGTGACGGGCACAAGCGCTGCCTCGAGCGAACACCAATGTCCCTCAGATAGGCGCTCCCCTCCCATTGTTGGGCAGTCTTGTATTGGGAGCTTAGCAGGTCAAACTCGATGCGGATCTCCACATCTCCGCCGTACTTGGCACGCCTTCGGTTCAATGGGTCCGTGTCTACTATCCCTACGCTCTTGAGGATGGGGGCCGGTTGGCGCCTATGGCGGTTGACTTAGTTGATCGCATGGCAATTTTAGTGGCAGTTCATCGCTTCCCTTGCATGGGTACATCGGACTCTCGTTCATTGCGTTTTGATAGTTATGTCCGCATGCAACATTTCGTTCGTTGATCGACTTATGTTCATTTTCAACGGTTTTTTTTTGGGGGGGGGGGGGGGTGTGCGGCGAGAATTCTATCAACATCTTATTGCTCCTCTTCATGGTACTTTGGGCTCTTATCTTCGCGTTGCTTTGCGGGACGGCCGTGCTGATGATGTGGCATGCTTCCTTGTTCTTTGGTCTTAGGCATGTGGGTGGTTTTTGTCCTTTTTCTATTTTGCTTGGTGGTTCTTCCTTTTTCCTTTTTGCTTGCCGGTTTCCACTTCTATTTCTTGTAAGAAATTTTCAAATCAAAAGTAGGTGATAAGATTGATTTAAATCTAGATGTTTGCAAACTCTAACCACCATGTGTACGGGACATTGAATGAAATGGACCACATAGACCATGCGTCGGCTCGCTCTTTTCCGAGCCGTGTGCGTCAACCATTCGTTTTAATGCCGTGCATAAACCAGCGTGCGCTACGAAACTGGCAACCTCTAATTTGATCGACCGTCCGGCCAAATATGTTTCTTTCTCCGAAAAACCAAGTGCGATCATCGGCATGACGAGGCCGACAAACCCGTCTTAACCATCGTCTTATGAAATTGAAATTGAAATTGTTTACAACATGTACCGTATGCGCCGGTTTTTCACCAAAAGCCGGATGCGTCGGCTGCTGTCTCTGGGCCCTCCCAACTATGCCATACAGGGAACTTACAAGTCAGGGCTAGACCGTTAACCACCTAATCCAACCTCTCCAAGGGTGTTCGGGGGTTTTACTCCCCCCCGGGGAGGGTGCAAGTAGAGGCGAAAGGTGAGTGCATTCAGGGTCGTGCGTGGAGGCAATGTGCGGATGCGCGGCGGGAGGTCGTGCGGGACTTGATGCGGTATATGCGTAGGAGGTGATGCAGCCATTGGACAGTATGCGTATGGAGTTGTGCAAGAATGCGAGATGTGTCGAGGCGTGCTTTGGAGACGAGTTTATCAGGAGGGTCGGTGCGGGCGGTGAGAAGGGAGGTGAGACTCGTGATGGTGGAGGAGTGCGGTGTACCGGTGCGGCTCATGACTATGGGGAGGATGTCGACCACTGTGCCTGGCCAGTGGTTTCTGATGGCGTTCGCAAGGGGTGTGTATTTGGTGCGTATGAGGTCAGCTGTGTAAGAGAGGTTATTGTCTGTGCAGTACTTCCATTCCCCTATCTGAATTTTTTTTATGGATGCGTAACGTCGGCGACCGTTGGAGTGACCAACGAATCGGGGTTTGAGGATGCGGATGAAGTCAGGTTTGTGTGCAGGGGGACGAAGTGGGGGGGGGGGGGGAGAATCTCAGGGGGGAGGACGGCGGGGCACGAGGTGAGGGAATCGGGCGAGAGACCTTCGTCAGCAGCAACAAGGCGGGTGGGCATGTGGGTGGGGTGAGGTGGGTGGCAGTCAAGTGGGGTGCGGGGAGGGGTGGGGGAATCAAACGATTTAATGGGTTTGTTACCGAAGTCTGCGGTGATGGTTTCCCAGCGCCCTCCGTTGTGGCGTTCCAGTAGGGAGAGTAGGAGTTGTAGAGCGCTGTTGTGTCGGTCCTGTCTTAGTCCAGGCATAGAGGGGCAGTTGCCGGCCATGTGGCCGTTGCTAGTGAATTGGCCACAGAGGGGGCAGCGCAGGGTGGGGTTATGGGTAAGTAGGCGGGTGTTGTGGACTCCCCACATGAATTCTTGTTTGTGTGTGAACTGAATATTTGTGAGGGTTGAGTGGTTTTTGTGGTAAGAGAAATCGGCGCCGTCCTTCGCGGCGCGGGCGAGGAGGGCTCCGTGTTTGGTTGTTTGCGAGAGAGGAGTGTGTGTGTGTTTTGTGCTGTAGGTGTGTGCGTCGGATTTGAGGTTGGTGTATCAGTAGGTTATGGGGTCCCCTAGGGTTTGTGGGATGTAGGTGTATGGCCATGTCCAGTGGCCTATTGTGACTTCAGAACCTGTGGTGTATATAGTATCGGGTGGGTGACCATCCGCGACTTGGTTTGCAAGGGTGTCTGCGAGGTCGTTGCCGATGGAATGGTTGTGGGCTTTGATTTTGCCGAGGTGTGTACGGATGCCTGCTTCGCAGCGGGTTTTAAGGGTGTGTGTGATAGATAAGAGGGTGTCGCGGTGAATGTTGTGGCGGTAAGCGGAAGGGCAGTTTAAGTAGCCTTGTATGAGGCGGAGGGAGCACGCACTGTCTGTGAGGAGGTGGGTGCGGCCAAAGTGGAGGCCTATATCTATGCCAGCTAATTCAGCACGATTTATTGTATGGGAGGGAGGGGTAGAGGTCACCAGGATTTTGATTTTGGTGTCCGAGGCGGGGTGGGTAGCTGCTGCTCCGAGGGGGGTCGAGCCGCATTTTTTCGAGCCGTCTGTGTATACAAAGTCCTTCCAGTTCCAAGCAGGGGTGCCTCTGGTGGGAGGGTACGTTAGATGTACGCGGTCCGGGAGGGGGTATGTGAGGGGGTGAGTTGGGCTTGGGGGGCGGTGGTATATACCAGTCGAGTGGGGTGAGTAGGTGTCAAAGAGGTGTGGAGGAGGGGGGGTGATGATGGGGTTGGGGAGGTGAGTGTCGTAGATAGATTCGAGAGTGTTGTGAAGTGCGGTCATGGCTGTGGGTGTTGGGAGGGTGGAGAGTGCGAGGGGATTAGCGACAAGGTATATGTCGACCATCCATCGTGTGCCGAATGGGATGGGGGTGGGGTTGCCAGTGTGTTGGTCGGGGGGTAGGAATGTGTTTGCGTCATTGGGGAGGGTGTAAAGGTGGTGGGTATATGGGGAGTTGATGTATTTGGAGTGGGGGTAGGGTGTGTGTTCCCATCGGGG